>VWZP01010881.1:777875-933349 GCA_013396995.1 Dicaeum eximium | reverse complement strand
AAAAAAAAAAAAAAATCTGTTTCAGATTTTGAAGCGGAAAAAAAAAATCAGTAAAAGCAATAACAGCAGGGTTTCTTACAAAAAAGGGGGCAGAGCACAGAAAAAAAAGTTCCTAAACCTCAAGATAAATCTTAGTTTTGTACACTAATAACAACTTATAATTTGGTTTTTTGTGAAGTGTGCCAGGACAAGGCAGGAAAGTGTTTCTTAACTTAGTTTGCCAATTTTCCTTTCAGGCTAGCACTGTTATTGATAATATCCATCACAATTCTTTGTCTTCCCAACAGGCTGGCAGAGATATCTGAGTAAGTGCTGACTCACCTCAACACCTCCCTGTCAAAGTTAATCTGAAATTGATTTTACTTTCTAGAGGTAAAACAGAACTCCATGAAGTCAGCTACAAATGGCATTTGCAGATCAGTGTTCAGCACTTTTTATAATTCCTGTAAGATTTCATGACTACACCTCAACAGTTTTCAACAAACTCCTGCAACCTTCTGATCAAAATTGTCAATTATATTTCTATATTTTTGGAGGAAAATTAATGTATATTTCCCCCATTTTGTTCCAGCTCCTGTCATCCTTCTAATTAGGTATTTTTTTGGCACAGAATTGGAAGGGAAGTACACAGAACATTATTTGCATTCATTACATCAGACTTGGCAGAGTTCAGGTTTGCCAGCAGAACTGGCAAAAAAAAACCACCACTTCCTTCAGCATGGCAGAAAAGGAGCTTTGAGATCAGGACAATTTATTAGAAGGAGATGCTGCTAATCAAAAATTCTTCTTTAAAGATAATTTGTTCATCCTTGTTTCATTCCCTTCTTTCAAGGGAAGGTTTCTCTACTTTTTCCCATCCAAAGTCTCCAAAACAAACAGCTGATGTGAAAGGGAGGGAGATGTGCTCAGCATCCTTCAAGGACATCCAGGTTGCTGTTCTCATTTCAGAGCAACATCCCAGTTTTTAATTGCTTTGTAACATTTCCATTGTATTTTATCATTAATTGTGATCACTTTGGGGCATCCCAAAGGAAGCACAGTCTTGTGTTCCAGGGAAATCAATGTACTGACACCATCAGGGCTGTGCAAATAATTTTCTTTTTGGTTCAGCTGCCAAGCAGAAGGTGTTGAGGAGCTCCACCAGAACCAAAATTGAAAGAAAAAGATCATTTTCTTTACCAAAATAGAAACAAAGTAAAAAACTGTTCCATGCAAGAGACAGTGTTCTTCTTGACAAACAAACGTTGCATTTCTAACAAATATAGGAAATATAAATAAGGGTCTAGAATAACAAAGCAATACACTGGAGGGGGAAGATCTCATGTTCTTCATGTAATCAGGAGCTCCAGGATCCCAGCAGGATCTGGGAGGCTCCAGCTCCCCTGCACTGCTTGCTCTAAGCTGCTGGAGCATGCACTGTCCCTTCTACTTCACAGAAAACTCTCCTACACCAGCAAACTGGGCCAGCCCCCTTTTGCTGCAGCCATTCCAGCTGTATCCAACTGATTATTGCATAAAAAATTTTTAAAAAACAAACCAAAGGAATGATACTCTAGCACATGACTTGAGAATCCAGAAAATGAGGCAACTTTTTCCTCTGCTTAAAGCTAAGTTTAAATGTTCCTACATACTTTGTAATCACTACATTCAAATATTCTTGTGCACACATCACAAGCAAGTTCCAGTTCCAGCTCTCTGAATAGTTATTAAAATACCTATAAAAATACTTATTTTGAAATCATTGATGCTTCTCATGATTTTATCTATTCGTTGATTGATTTAAAGCATTAAAAATACAAACAGGTGAGTAGGGATTGAAACAACCACTTTAACTCATGGTAATGGGGAAATTACTAGGCTGTGGAGTCACTCATTTAATCCACTTGTAATTAATCCATCTAAAGTAAAACTCTTTCAACAGAAAAAAGGCAACTAGAAGGATAAAGCACAACCTTATGTGCACAGCTAAGATTTCCACCTCTGGGGAATATGGTAGATGTAGGCTGAAGTAAAAGCTTTGCTCCCCAGGAAAGCCTCAACAAGAAAACATTGTGTAAAATCTCAAAAGACTGGCACAAAGACTCTCACAGGGAAGGGAGAGGATTTGCCTGAATGTTGCTTTGAGGGCTCTATCCTATGTTCATGTTTGTTTTGGTGGGGTTTGGTTGATTTTGGTGTTTTGGTGGTGTGGTTTTGTTTTTAAAGAGCCCACAAAGGCAGGAGGTGCCATCCTCAGCTCACAGTTTATCCTGCCTGCTGCTGGCTCAGCTGTGCCACCCCTGGCACATCCCACATTTCCCAACCCCAGAGACCTGCTGGGCACAGGATCCAGGAACTGTGCAGTGCCTGGGAACCCCACAATATCCTTTTGGTCTAAACAGGCTCTTCAACTACTGCTGGCAAGAAGCACTCAGGATGAAATCTGGAATTGCATCCTGGGTGAAGCCTGCGCTCTCCCACCATTCCCAAACTGGCAAAGCTCTGTTAAACTCATCAGGTGCTTTCCCACAGGACAAACTGAAAGCTGAGGCTGCCTCTGGGTTCTCTAAACCCCAAGCTTTAGCAGGAAGACTTTTTATAGACCTGGCCTTAGAGACCCATACAAATAGTAAATCTCAACAGAGAACAATTTCACCACCTTTACCCATAACCTCTCATTTTCAATCTGGCTGCATTAAATCCAGCCTTTAATCTAATTTAACAAATACTGATCTCTTTATTAAACTCTTCAATCTGTCAGTTCTCCTGAGGGCAGTGCCAGCTGTTCCCCCCAGCCATGCTCAGCATCTCAACCTCCCGAGGCTCTCACCCACACTCCAGCCCCTGCTCCTATTTCCAGAGCTCAGCCCCATCCAGGGATCTGTTATATTTAAAAGGTCATTAAGAGAACATTAAAAAGACCGGTCTAGGCTTGTTTTATCAGTTACCTAAAATCCAGCAGCACTTGCAGACAGGAAGGATGAGAGTTTTGGCACGGGCTTGTGCGGAAAAACCCAATTTCAGCAGGAGCAGCACTCACCCGTGGAAATTGAGCTCCTTGCTGTATTTATGGTTCTGAGCACAATCAGCCCAAATCATCTGTTTCAGCACAGAAAACTCATGTGCTGGGGAGCTCTCAAACCTTTCCTCTTGCATGGCTGCACGGGGAGCAGCCTCCTCACAGCTCAGCCTGAGCCTGCCCCAAAGGACGTTCTGTGCAAGAAAATCCGGCGCTGGAGCTGAGAGAATCTGGGAATCTCTGGTACACTGGCAAAGCTCTGAAGGGTGGGGAAGGAACTGAAATTACTACTGAAATACCTTCTAAGTCAGGATCTAAAGCACAGCTAGAGCACCAGAAAGATTTAAGTCAAATGTGTCCAGCCCTCATCCATCTTTTGAGTAATTTCATTTCAATTAATTACCAGTGCTAACTGCAGTTAGCATCAGGCAGTTCTGGGAAGTGATGCTGACTTGTAAAATCAGCAGTAAGCAGTCAATGCCCAATGTTTTCAGAAGCATTACAATTAATGGATTTATTATGGAAGTGTTAAAGCTTCCATATTTCAGCTTCTTTGAGATTTATTGGAAAAGCTATTAAAGGCAGTGTCTCAAAGAATAAAAGTAAAGTGCCAGAAATAATAATATAATTTTAAATAAAATTTCTTATTTTGATTTACACTTAATTGACAGAAGCTGCTATTCTGTTATGCCAAAAACCTTCTGCCTACCTGCATGAGATCTGACTGATTTCTCAGAAGAAACACCAAATCTTACAGAACATTTGGAGAGTTGCATTTTCTTATTAATCGGAAGAGTGAACTCATCAGCCCTGTTATTAAAGATAATTTTAGACTCTTTCCTCTGTCACAAATGTAACTTTTAAAAATTTAAATGAAATGAGCTCTTTGGCTGCAAATTACCCTGTGTAACTCCCACAATACTGCTTTCATTGCTCTAGAAAAATGTTGTAAAATCACTATTTCCTATATTTTTTTATGACACACTTTAGTGGTTCCTCCATAAATACAAACCAGGCTGAATAAAAACTCTAGCTAGTAGAGCCTTGATTAAAAACAAACACTGAAAAAATCCCCAAAAACCAGAGCAATAGTAACTGGACAGCCAAACACCAAATCTGAGGCAGCTGAGCTCATGGCTTTTTATCCAGCCAAAATGAATCCCTGGAAAGCTTCTGGCCACAATTTCAAATAACTGCCTTCCTACCCCCCATCATTCTTTTTGCATCCAGCATCACCTTTGAACACAGATATAACATGTTGTGAAACATCACATCTGAAGTTAGGGAGTAAAAAGGTTTTAGCCTGTCAGCAAACAGCAAAAGAAAAATGTTTCAGGTCACACAAAGGCAACCTGTAACCTTGGCATTCAGACATCTTCAAACTTTCCTTTTATTATGGGACATTTAAAGTAGTTCTGTGTTTACAGCTTCAAGTCCATTTCATAAAAAAAGTTTTAAAAGGTGACAGTTATTAACTATGCTTATTATATATTAAATTAACAACAAGAGAGGGCCTGGAGCACACTATTCATCATCTTTGCATGATGACAGAACCAGAAAATACTGTGAGCTGCCACACCACATCTCAGGGACTATTTCAGCCAAATTAAGCAAAAAATACATGAAAAAAACCACGAGAAGGTTCTTCTGCCAACAATGCAGATTTCTGAGCAAGGATCACAAGATGGTTTAGGGCACCAAACACACCAATGTCACACTTTGCTGTCCACACGAGCACATTGCTTTTTCCAGAAGTTAAAATATCATAAGTACACTGCTTTCATAATTTCTTGAATTCTGCCTCCCACTGTATTCTTTTAAGCTGAAGTTATGTTTTTGTATAGGTTGGTGTTAATGTTTTATAAAGGTCAAATTACAGTTATCTCCCTACTGTTTTATTGTAAGTGTTGAGAGCTGGTACTGTAATTAAAATTCCAGCCAAATAAAGTCTGCAGGGGTCCTACTTGTAACCACGCAATTTGGGTTTTTTGCAGACCAGAGCACATTTTTGTGTTTCCTCTGTTTCACTGCCACACAAAGGCAGGTAAACAAAACCCACATGCCTTAATACATTTACATAAGCTATGTTTCCTATCAGTGTGGTCAGTAGAGAATATAAATATATTTCATTATAGAATGCAATAATAACAAAATTTTAAAATGCACCCACTTGCTACAAGCTTCCTTTACATTATTTTAGAAAAAGTCCAAGGCAAGACAATTCAGTTTATACATAAAGCCAGATCTAGCCAGAGCATGCACAACACTGTTGATAAGGGAGAAAATATCCACAATCTGCTCTCCAGCAAAACAAACCTGACTCCCTGGCAGCAGAATGGTCCTGTGCATCAAGGAGATTATCACTCACTTCAGTCTAACTTGCTTTTAGGTCCTGGTACTTGCCAACGAGCGTTTCAAAGTGTCAGAGATTTACCAGTGCTGGCTCCAACTTCAGGGAGGAATTTCTCTTCTGCTATCGACTATCTGTAAAGCTGCTCCAGCTTTGCTTCCTTTTTCTGCCTTATTAAAGGCCCCTCAGTTCTGCTTCAGTTCTCTCCACAGCTCAGAGACGAAGGTTGCACTGGGTTTTTTATTGCTTTTCTTTTTTTAAAGCGAGTAAACAAATCAAAGTGAGTATCGTAAGTGGAATTCTTGTCTAAAAAGCAACATCCCAGATCACTATAGGCATCTTTTAGGTCTTCCCAAGGCACCTTCCTAGTTTTATTTTAATTTGTTTTAAAAGAATTCCTTGGTAAAGGAATTTCAAATTTTGTTAAAGATAATCCCTCACAGGCAGGGACTCTTATTTGAGCAAATCCTACCCTTTGCCCGGGCTGATATTTTTTCAGGGATTAAAAAAACACAAGACAAACATTTCAGTTAATATTCACATCACAGGGTATGACACGCACTTACTCCCCTATCTACGGGTTCACTTGTCTGCCCCAGAAGCAGCAGGAACAAGGCTTACAAAAATGCACAGATCATTCCAGACTGACCAGAGTTTTCAGAATCAATCCGTTAAAAGTTACTTTTTCTTTCCCCTCTCTAGAGGAAAAAGTTCAGGTGGATAGGCTGAAGAGAGGCATAAAACAAAATCAGAGCATTAGCCTTCAGCAAGAAAAATCCCCCAATCTAGGAAATTTCTGAAAGACTTGCTGAGTTTACAGCCAGTGGTACTTATTCTCAAGGCAAGACTGAGAAATCACTTGGCACAGGAAAGCTGGATGAAAAGGAGATGTGTCCATTAAAGCAGACAGACTGCTCTGCCTGAAAAGGACTGATTTAAATAAGCAAAGGGAAAGAAAAACTGCAAGTTGAAGCATGATCATAATTACATTAGAAAAGTTATAATTTGATTTGGATTAACAGAGAGAAATCCTAAAAGCTCAGAATTAATTGTGAACTACATCTACAATTATTTTCAAGAATACTTGCATGCTTTAAGATATCATTAACTTAAATGAGATTCCATGTTTAAAGGAAGATTTAACCTCACATACTCCCATTAATTCTCACTAAATGTCCACACTGCACTTTGAAATGTAATGGAAAAGGTTAGCTAGCCATGATTCTTTTGAATGGTGCTTTCCTATGATCCTCAAATTAAAAGCCCTGTCAGAAAGGCAGTCCATGAAAATACCAAGAAAAGTTCTAAAGAAATGCATGAATGTCTCAGTGTGGGGTGATTTGCATCTTGGTCACATGTGGACAAAGTTCCCTCCTGACAAAGCTGGGCTGGTGCTGGATCCTCTGCAGTGGCCCCAGCTCTAACCTGGAACCAGAAATCTCACATCCCTACCTCTGATTTCCTCAGGAAGATGACCCTGGTAAAACAATGCCAGCCATAAGCAATCAGTGTCAGGTTATTTGCTTATGGAGTTTGGCCTAAGCTAAGCCACCTACATTTCCCTAAAAGAGATTTTGGCCTTCCAACACATTTCTGCACCTGCAGAGCAGGAGCTGCCTCATGGCCTGCGTGGGTAATCAGTTCAGGAGTAATAGCTTAGTTAATTTGATTTTTTTTTGGTTCTGAAATTGCCAACTGGAAATGAGCAGAGAAGTCTTCCACTGAACCACCTGGGGACATTATTAATACAAGGTTTGCAGTGCACTGAGCAGGAGACCCAACCTGCTAATACCGAGCAGTTGGCCATTGATTTAGATTATTAGGAGAACAGCTGGCACGTCTCAGCCAACCAAAGCCCACACGTATTTCAAAAAAGTATTAGCTGTGAAACATTATGGCTCTTGGAAAGTCTCCAGAAACAAATTAAATCTCAAACCAAGTAATCTGCTACTTTTATCTTGCTAAATCCAGACCAAGCTGCTAACAGAGCATTCGCTGTCACTGCAGAGATCCTCAGCCACTTTTCCTGTGGGTTTACTTGTTTTGGTTTGTTTTTTAAACAGGATTGCGTGGCTTTTCTCAACAAAACAGACAAGAAACTTTGGGTTTAGATCTTCATTTCCTCCACCTTGGAATTAAAATGCCAAGAGGAGGTTTCACCAACACATACGCCTTTCCGTCTGTTATTCCACAAGAGCTGACTGCACCCCTGAGAGGTTTTGATTCAGCCCTGAAGATGTTTTTCAGAGGCTAAATAGTTCTTTCACTCTGCTCAATCTAATGTCCTACCTTTGCAAACACTAGTTTAATTAAGTGTATATGCATAAAAATCAAACAGTCTATTTCTGACTCCTTTCCCTCCTCGGGTCCTGGAAGCTGACACTCAATATTTGGGAGGGAATTCTCTGACCACAACAACTCTTCTCTCCTATTTTGTTTTGCTCCAGTCACGTGTGAAAGCAGTTAAACAGATGATGTGATATTGTTGTGCTGCAACACCGATCTCCATGTATCTATTCAGAGGCACATCTGAGGTATTCTGCATTATTTAGCCATAAAGAGTATTTGTTCAACAAATGCTCTCCCTCCGTGTAGGAGCCTAGCATCAAACTTCAATTCAAAGGCAGTGCATCAGGTATTTAGGTGCAAAAGGATCTTCCTCACCCTGCCTCCACAAACATTCAGTAAAGTTCCCAAACTCTCACCTTAAAACTTCCACAACTTTGCAACCATTTCACACACACCCCCAGATATTTCCTGGAATTTTACTCACATGAGTTTGGCTTCCTGTGACCATTTAAATAGGAATAGTGTGCTTGATTGTGTTGCTTCAAATCCTGACCAATATTTCTGTCCACGTGGAATAAGAGTTCCAGGTGCCTTATCTTAACCACGTACCCAAGTGTCAGATTGAAGCTCTAGTGTTCAAATGCTATCCATGCATATGAGCCCATTAAGATTTATATTTTCGGATAAAACAGGCACTCCCCTGTATGGGTAGGAAAGTTGAGAAGCCTTTCCATTGAACCTGTTCCCTCATGCCAAGGAATAGAAACCAAGTAATTTTTCAACATCTTCTGAAGTACATTCTTAACACAGCGAGCGATTTATGTGAATTGAAAGAAAATTTAAGATGTTTGCAAAACTCAAAATGCATTAAAAACTTCTTAATTTTGAAAAGCCACAACACTTTCAGCAAGGACACACTGAACAGGTGGAAAATCCACAGTTATCACCCAAAAACCCAGACAGTTTTCCCTGCAAGAAATTGCTAAGCTTAAAATCTTACCTTGCTTGAACATGTTCTTTTGCAAGCTACAACTGCCATGTGCAACCCCAATTATCCAAACCCTGCAATATTTAAGATGAAGAGCTGACAGTCCCCGCGTCAGAGCCCTGCAGAGGCTTTGGCAGATCTCAGGGGGCTGAATGAGGCTCTGTGCAGGGTGTGGGGAAAGGGAAGAAGGGAGATGAACCAAGTGAGTGTGATAACTCCAGGCTCAGAATGAGCAGGAGAGGAAAAGCCCCACCATTGGGAGCATGAAACAGGCACGGGAAGAGGCCATCACAGCATGGAATCAGTGGGAAGGGTGGGTGTGATAAATCACAGCTCTCACATGGCATCAGCTCAGAATCAACAGGAAATATTTGGATGTGAGCAGGGCCATGATCCGTGTGCACACAAGGCTGTAGGAGGAGGAATGGTCTGCTCTGATCTTTTCACGGGCTTTATTTGGTTGGAACAAAGTAAACCTTGTTGGAGGTCACAGCTTTGCCAGACAACTGAAAACCTGCTTTTGAGCATTAATAAGTACACTAAGATATTTCACATCATGTGAGTAAGCAATGATTTTGATATGGCTGAATGGAAAGCTCTTTGTTAAAACCCACAGAACAAAAAGTACCCAAATGCAGACAGGCAAAACCTTGATCTTGAAGCAGCCCAGGCTCTGAACATGCAATCCATCACGTAAGAGACACAAGAGGTCAGCCATTAATTAACATCCAAATTAGAGCTTTTCAAGTAAGGGTCAAAACTTCCTTTGTTTTGACATTTAAAGCACTGGCAAAGCCTTCCCCAGTTTAGTATGCACAATGCATCACCTCGTGCTTTATGTTAATTGCCTCCATTATTCAAGTGCACTATTTGATTCATTGTCAATTAAAAATACCCCCAAAAGCCAGGCCCGATGTGTGTTAAGTATAAACGTGATTAATGTAACACAATTACATCCCCACGTTGGTTGAGCCTGATTAGGAACTTCCCCTCAGCCCAGCGTGACAGAGCCCTGTCACTGCCAGTGACCTGCCAGCCTTGGCAGGATTTCTGATGGGGAACCATTTCATGGCCACAAGTGCTTCTGACAGGTGTAAAAGCTGTAATTAAATGCTGTCAATTAGCACTTCATCAAGAATGTGGAAATCTTGATGATCTTCTCTATTGGATTGCAAACATGGTCCTAGGTGTAAAGTAAAAAAAAAAGCTATAAGGGAGGAAAAAACAGTGACACAACTGTTGGTTAGAATAACAATTATGTGGACATAATTACTATTTCCAGAAAGTGACTCCATGGATCTTTTCCCACTACATCAAGGGAACATCTGGTTCTGCACATAGAGGAAAAAATTGGGCAGACCAAAAGTAAAAGAGCAATGCATTATTTTGTTTATGGTTATAGAAAACACAAGTTATAAGGAGATCTGAAGGAATCTGAGGGGAAAACAAATAATGACCAAACTGGGACAAAGAAATGGTCAAAGTCTGGAGGTTGCTACTAAATGAGATGCAAGAGCAAATAAATAAGAATTTAAAAGCCAGTTCAGCCTGAGCACAATGACAGAGAAACTAATAGTAACTGAAAACCAGTGAAACTAATAGGAAGGAATATATGCATACACAGCTGGACTTGTTATGGCCAGTTTATAAGTAGCCTTTAATAAAAATTGCTAGAAATCAGAACAAGAAATAGGAGAAAACTCTGTACCCTCAATATGGTCTTCTTTTCATTCTTCCCATCAGTAAATGTAAAATATAATTAACACTGCCATATGTAGAAGTAATAAATACATAAGAACCAGCCACAGCCTATATTTAATTACAAGGGAGATGCTAGCAATGAAACGTACAGTAGGTTCTTGTTTAAATTGAAAAAGAAAAAAAGAAAAAGACTTTTCTTTTGCAATAATGTATTATTGCACTTCAGAAAAGAATTAAGGAGCTCCTTGGCTTGCTGAGGACTACAAAAACAATCACTGCTATAGGCCTGGTTTACATATTTACTCTATAAATTTACACAGCCCTGGTAAAGCCCCGCATTGCAACGCAACTGCTAAATTACACTGCTCTTGGTAATGGGCATAAAAAGATGCAAGAGCATGCAAAGTGTGTTCAAACAGACAATTAAAATTATCAATTCTGTTGACAGCTGAAATGAAGGAGCTGTGCTGAGGTTTAATGGTGCTGCATGAAGGACACCCCGTCTGTGGGTGATTGAATTAACCAGCACCACGCTGCCTCTGTCCAGCGCTGCACATTAGGCCAATTTAGTGTCTGCCTATTACAATAATTTAATTCCAGAGGTTGTTCCCAGCCATTTCTGAGCGTCTTCCTGCTCTTCCCTCCTCCTCCCGCTAATGATGGCATCTTAATTATCGCGCTCATTTTACACCGCCGCAAACGGCTGGGTCACCGCGGAGGAGTCGGGTCAGTCTGGCTGAACCAACACACCCTTGGGGTGATCCTCCCCAAACCAGAAGAGATCTGGCCAGACACACTACAGCCTCAAAGTTCCCAGGCAGAAAAAGTATTCAGCAAAGGTTGTTTTTATTCAGTTTAGCACTAGTTTATCCATATTGCTTCTTTTAATGGGTCCTCAAACCTGCACGCTTATTAAATCTATTATATTCTAAGAATTTCGACTTCTAGCCATGTAAGAATAATGCATTTCACAACTCCAAAATGAGAATTCCAGAGAAAACAAAATTTCCCAAAGAAATTAGAAGTTTGAAATCTCTTTCCTAAGCTGAACAGCAATCTCACATCTCTGACTAGTATTACTACTCATGATCTAAAGTTCCTGTGAAAAAGCAGCTCAGACTAAGCAACATCTCAAAATGCTGAGACTAAAAATGTTATCCTAGAAGTTTATTTTAGTACCTCCAAAGGCTGAATGACTTAAGTTTAAGAGAGTTATTCAATAGACTTTGGCAACTAATTCTGACATTTCATTTTGAGAAGTCAGTGCTATTTTAAAGTGAATGTGCACAGATTACACCTTCATTTGGAGTGAAAATACATCAGTGTGTAGCAGTGATATCTGGAGGGAACTGAGATGGGAAATGTGTGCATTTTGTGAGTAATACTGGTTTGCATTTCTTGGTTCCACCAAGCTATGGGATGTATCCCATTTTAGGATCCAGATATTGCACAGAGGAGTCAAACACAACTGCCCAATGCTGGACACCCAGAAGAATTTCTGGTTCAGCACCAGCAGCCAAGCACAACAAAGAAATCACTAATAATAAATAGCACATGTAAAATTCAGGTGTGTTTGGAAGTTATGAAAATGGCAGCACTTAAATCCTTTTTTAAGTCTTTAAAGACATCGGCCACTGGATAAGGCACCACTTTTGGTTTGACACGGCTGAAATCCCAAAGTCTCAGAATGGAATGAACAATTTGTAACCCTGGAGTATTGGAATGAACCAACACCAGAACTGAAAAACAGCTAAATCTCCTTCAGTTTAATGCTTTGGGTATACGGTGCCAGATTGGGTTTTAATGTGACACCTGCTCAATGGAAATATACTGAATATTCCAGTTGTGTGACACTTTGCTATCACTGGTAATCCCAAACTTCTTCCAGCCTCTGAATTTCATGCAAAGACTTGGACAGGATCAGCTATGAATGCTTTCAAAACACAAACATCTAAATCTGAGTTGCAGAGATAATTTAATAGAGATGTTGATGGGCAAGTCCTGATTCCCAAGCTTATAGGTAAGATTATAACAAAAAATCAGAGTAAATTTAATTTTTATGAAATGGCTGAATCTAGGTTTTCACAACATTCACATAGCCCTACATGATTATATACTGTATTTTGCCATTTCTAATACCTGAAACAGAGTAAAGTCTGTAGAGACATAGGATTAATACAGGGGAACTCAAAATGAATCATGGCATTACCCAAAATCTTAGGTACAAAACAAAAAAAAAGCTTTCTGATAAATGGCAGGAATGAAACAAATACATAAACAATTCTGATTTTTGCACAAGAGTAATTTATGAAAACAACATACGGTTCAGAACGAGCTGGTCCTCCGTGAATTCAGATGGCTTTTCTATATAAAAAACCTTCTGCTGGAATCCAGGGACACATTCTAAATCTTCTGCACATGCAAGCAGCAGAACCTGAGGGGGAAAAAAAAAAAAACAGAAATAGACTTTTAACATCCACTCCCTCATCCATCATGTTGGCTTCTGGGAACCATTGCGGGTTTAGGCTCAGTGCTCATAAAACAAAACATTGTGGTCCAGACTCATAAAACAAAATATCCATCACATCACACTTCCCCTTCAAATCTTGCTGAACAATTTTTATGTAAGGTTTGTGGTTTTATATATATATGGGCTAGCATTGAAATTACAAAATAGTAGCTTTCAAGGTGAATTTCAGTTCAGAATATCAATAAAGAATGTTACTGGTCCATAAAAACATAGGATGTAATATTGCTCCTAAAAATCACATTTATTTAGGCCTAGCTGAATACAGCTGGACTTAAATATATGCTGAAATTAAGCACATGCAATTGAGTTGAAAAAGTGATAAATTGAGAGCTGCAAATCTATCTCAAAGTTGATCACTGAGTTGTAGAAGAAATTCTATATTCAAGGGTAAAGTCTCATATACAGAAGTTTCATTTATAAGAGAAATTCTTTTCTAGCAAGTATAAACTCTTTCTTCTCTTTCCCTCCAAGCCACAGTTTGTCCATTTTCCCCATAATCAAAAGCTTGTTTACACCAAGGGAAGACTGAAAAAGAAATGTGTGCATCATAGAGGAGGTGGATCTGAAGGTTCCAGTTAAATGCAGTTTGTGTCACTGTTTGTACATGGTCACCCAAGTTCCGTGTCACCACAGGAACATCAAAGGAGGGAGTTTAAAAGCAAAATAAAATTGCTCGGGAATAGGTACAATTCTAATCTCGGACTCTGAAGCATTTTATCCCTAAATACAGAAAACAACCTGAAGGGTTATTTTTCTTGACAGCTGTTAAAGGAGAGCATGGAGGTAAGAATGGTCAAGAAAGAAGCAGCAAGCAAAAAGAAATTACTAAAAAGTTTAAAAGGTTAAAGAGAGAGGCAAAGGGGAAGCAAGGGTAAGAGTAGGAAAAGCCAAACCGTATTTTCCAACACATATATGTGCAAGTGCATTTTCAGAAGTACTTTCTGCTTTAGAACATCTAAAGGTGACTTTCAGGTGGTGCACTGACCACTCTGATCTCAAAATTGTTATGGGCAATCTGCTGCTTGTCAGGCACAATCAGCTGGAGCGGGCACGTGTGGCAACCAAGAAGGAAACAAACACAGGGGTTCTGGATGACATTTGCTCCTAAATTCAAGTGGCTCTGCACAATGGCTCTATTTACTCAAGACATCCTCAACACACAATTACAGTTTTAGAAGTAAAGTTCTTCAGGTGTAAAGTGAAGACAATTTATCCCCAAACCACACCAGTGAATGCTGAAGGCTCTTTTCTCCTTCACCAGCTCAGGTGACAACAGCACTCTCACTTCTCCCAAATACCAGCAGCATTTCTCAATCCCACCACCCCTCTCTTTATCATCCAAATCTGCTGATCCTGATCCCACAGAAATGTCCTGCAATATTTTAACATCTGCATGTTTCCCTATTCCCCACCACTCACAGTCCATTTGCTAAATCACAGTGATGCACGATCTGCTCTCTCCCTTCTTGCATTTCCCACTCATTTAAAGCCTTGTGTGATCCCATTTACAAAATCCAAAGGCAGCAGTGCCCACCTGGTCTGCATTAGTTGTTCTTATGGGAACCAACTGCTGGATCATTTGTTTCATGTCACTGACAGGTGCTATAAAAGCTTGGCCAGAAATGCCAGCAGACTGCGAGAAACAGCCAGAATATTTCATGGTAATTCATCTGGTGGAAGGCAAACACAACAGATGGACACCTCTGCCTGCCACCCTGACCTGCTCTATGTTGGTCCCTTGGAAGGATTAACCAAGAAAGAAGAGAACGATTTAAAGAAATACACCAAGAAAAGTGCAATACACTTGACTGCTACTAATTTCGGCATCATCACACTATTCCTGCCTTTCTTAAAAAGGTTTAAAACCACAGCCCCCAGTCCCTCCTTCTCTCAATGACATTGATATATTGATTTTATTGGAGATTCTGGGGTTGAGAATTGGACATGTCCTCCTCAGTCTTCTAGCAGGAGACATCTGCAAATGTGAACTGAGGTATTCAGAGCCTGCCCTGAAAATTGTGCATAAAGCTTGATTACTGATTGTTAAAAAACCTGCCTTATATGCATTTCAATGGGCATATGCACAGGAAGAAAGGCACACATGCATCTTCTGCACACATTTTCTGGGTGCACAGGTGCAGGTCTAAAGTACCTGTCTTTCTGACTCAGTGTTCCTGGATGAATATACATAAAAATGCAATCACAGCAGGAGAAAACCTCTTCCCATCTCAAGATGCAAACACAGTTATATAACGAGTCCCCACCAGAAAAACAGCCCAAGCCATATATCCTGCAATTTATCTACAAACAGCTCTTCCCCTAAAGGATTAACACAGCAAGTAAGAGGCAAATCATGTTCTGATCTCCCAGCTACTCAAGCCTTGAAGCTGGAACTCTTGTCTTACAGAGCTATAAATAAAAAGCTTCTTTGGACATCATCTATGGCAGTACTTAAAGATGGGAATATGTCGACTTTATCAGATTTGTGACAGTCTAAGTTGACTTTAAAATCTGGGCAATCTAAATGGGTCATGAGTTAACTTCTGTAAGCCTGGTACAGAAGCCTCACATAATAGAGATGCAGCAAATAGAAAATGACCTTTACTCCCTCTGAAATAATTACAAGACTCGAGCTTGGCCTTGCTGTGAAATGGAACATTTTATTCCACTTGTGCAATTCCAGGCGCTTTCTTCTTCTCAACATGTCAGACAAAATGTTAAATCTGTCATCACATGGACAGTTTTTAATTAATTGTCTTTTAAAAGGAAAATTATTCTTTTAATTTATTTTTCTCATGAAGAAACTTCTGTTGAACTAAATGTCTCTCTCATTAAAATAATTTCTGTTAAGGTTCTTTACAGTGGGGACAGTCATCTTTAAAAATATCTTGAAAAATTAACTCAAGCAGATATATGTTTAAGGCAAAGAACCTTGTTCAAAGCAGAATACATTCTGAATTTAAATAACATGTAGATTTCGTATTTTTGGATATAATAAAAGGGTTTATGGGCTGATAGGTGCCTAAAGACAGACTTCAGCTAAATACACTATAAATATTTAAATGGCATATGTAGAACTCCGAATATACAAACATTGTTCACACAACCAGTCAAGTGCTGGGCAATTAGTGCAAAAGGATCCTTCACCTGCTAACAAGAAAAAAGCCAAATTCTTGAACAAAAATGACAGTTGTGCAGCAAACAATTTGCTCATGAAAATCTAAAAGGGTGGAAGTCTGAAAAGCAAAGCAGAGTTGTGACTACTCAGACCTACAGATCCTGTGTGTTCACCAACAAGCAAAACCAAAGCTTTTCATAACCTCCTGCTTTTCAGAAATGTACACAGCAAAGACTCAGTTTTAATATTCTGACAGTTTTTCTTTCAGAATTTATTGCCAGTCAGTGTAAGGAAATATCACAGTTCAGATAATCCTGTGCTGCTTTGGCCACTGCACTAGAACTGTACTCATGGAGAGACATCAAGCCTAAGAAACACCTGGGTTTTTTTAGTTAATAAACCAACACACACATGCTGGTGACCTTTACTGACCTCAACATTTGCACTGAAAGCTGCTTACACAGAATATGGTTGGAAAGTGAAAAAGGAGAATTTAATAGCATACTGCAGAGGAAATGAATAAACTCCCTGATGCGAATGAACCTTTGGGTATCACCACACCTCAAAAAAAAACCTTCTACCTCCTCTTCTGGTGACTGAAAGTCATCTCAGAAAGGTCTTTCTAAAGAATTTCAGAATCTTTATGTTCTTTTCAACTTGCACAGTTTCAGTTTGGCCACATGCTCGCTCTGCAAATGAATTTTCTCACCTTTTGCTGTGTACACCCTCATATCTTCATTAGCCCTACCTTGAGGAGATCACCTAGCACAGAAACACAAGCTGCAGAATATTAATTGCATTTCACACACAGTCTTGTGGTGTGAAATTCATCCTTGTGTAAGGCTTTATTTAATTAGAAATGTAAATGGTGCAGACACCTGTGAAAGCCATCTGCCCAGACAGGAATTCTGCACAGAGTAAAGGTAAACAAATCTCATTTCAGAGGAAAATATTCTCTATTCCACGTTCTACCTTTGACTTCAGGAGAGTAATCTGAAATAAAAACAAATCAACATAGAGCACAAAAAGGAAGAGCTAAAATTGAAATTACACTAATTTTTATTATGAGCAATAATTTCAAGGGTTCAAAAATTATGTGTCACTTCCTGAGAAATGAGTCTTTAGTTCTGGTTGTTTTGTTGGGAGCTTCTGGTAGGGTTGGGATTTTTTCATCTTTTGAAGTATGGTTTTGGGGTTTCTTTTTTATTTGACTCATTTACTCAGAAGTGGGTATCGAAAATTTATGCTTCTGAGCTTTTCTGTGGAAACATGAGAAACAGAAATTTGCTTTTTGCATATGAAAACTTTGGATTTTCATAAGAAATACAGTGATCCTTAGAGCTGAGAACGGAGAGAAAAAAAGTAATCAGAATAATGAGAACTGCCAACACTGAATTAAATTGCTCATGCCAAAATATTTTTATCATGCAGATTGAGATCTTTAAATCTTAAAGCCTTTTCCACGTTCAGGTGCTGCAACACCAGACCCACAAAAATGGATAGGGAGGAGGCCATCAGAGAAGGAAACAAGTGATAAACAGCACACAGTCACAGGGAGATGATGAAATCTGAAGTGTTCCCTTTAGATTTAAATGGGGGAGTTATTCAAATGAAATTAACAGAGGGATACTTAAAATAAAGAGAGCACTGCTCTGAGGTTCTGATTCTGCATTACACAGGCTCCAATTAGAGTGTCAGCAGGTCCTAAGGCAATTATTTCATCAAACCACACACACAGACTGGACATGAAGTGCTCTGTGTCTTCTGTGGTTTTTAATAGCAACTAGAAAAAAAAAAAACTCAAAAAGCCTGAATAAATTGTCCTCTGATTGGCATAATTAACAAAGGCGTTTTAACATTACATAAAGGTATGTTGAATTATTTATCTCTCAATGTGACTAAATTAAACACAGTTCTTTTAAATTAATTTGAATAGCATAGCATAGAATGCTATGATTTGGGGCATTTTTTAATGCAACATTTTCATTTTTGGGGGATGTTTTCACTGTTTCAGGCTTTAACTGCTCTTCTTTCTATCAGGAAAGAAGTTAAAAAAAAGACTGTTCCCTATCTCTACAGCTCTACCTCTATATCTGATAGAGAATTCCAGTCATTTTTGTAAGAAATGCTATTAAGATTTGGCACTAAGATTCTTCAAGGATGATAAATATCCTTTTAAAGGGCCTACCTATCCATTTACTGCACAGCTCTGTCCTAAAAGAGAAAGTCACACTCGGAGAACTGAAGAGTGGGCTATGAAAATGCAAATTAGAATGACTTTATTGGCTTAAATGAATTCAGTTCTCCTGTCACCGAGGCTGTGTGGCTGCGGTAGGCATCCATTAACTGCAAACAAAATGTGACAAACTCTTTTGTGAGACTATCTACCACAGGAACTTCCCTTTTATGAGCACTTTCCTTACATCCCAATGTTTATTATAAGAACTTTATTGCATATTCAGGGAAAGGTGTGCATCTTTCTTGGCGCTGGGAATCTCGTTAGGTTGTTCAAGGAGCGATTTGCCAGCGGTGGTGTCAGAACAGGCAGTTTCAAAGAGCCCCTCGCCTTCTGAAGTTGGGGAGCTCTGCAAGAGGCACCATCATTTTCTTCAGAAATGATTTATTCATTCATTATTGCTCCCAGGGTCTGTTCAGAGATCAAAGTGACCACAGAGCCCAGACTGTTCAGGGGGAAGAAGGATAACGTGGGCAGTGCCTGCAAAGTGCAGGAGCACTTTGACAGCATCCTCATTTCAAGGATCAATCCTCTCTCCCCAACCACTTTTCCTTCTCTCCCATTCCTTGTGCTCCCTGAGCCCAGTCACCACAAGGTTCTGTGAATCCCAGTGCCCACAGGATGATGTAGCTGGAAAAACAGGGCCTGGTGTGAGACCCCCACAGCCTGCACCCCAACCTGGGCCACCTGCCATGAAACTGCACCCTAAAATAAGCTCTTTAATTAATTATTATTAACATACTTTACACGCTTCAGAACTTGAGCTAGCTTAGATTTTCCTTGACTTGGGAATGCAGGAAAAGCTTGGGAAGTCCAGGGAAGCCCTGGAGACATTCCAAACCCATATGGACACGTTCCTGTGTCACCTGAACCAGGAAACCCATCTTGACAGGAAGGTTGATTTGGATCATCTCCAGAAGTCTCTTCCAACCCCAACAATCCTGTGATTCTGGGAAAGCCTTTTACAGGAACCACGTTTGGTGTCACAAGCTGGCCAGATCACTTGATGCCAATCAGAAATAATTCCTACATTTCACAATTCCTGACCCTTATTCTGATGGTCATTTCATATCTTCCAGAGTAGATTTGTTCACAGTCAATTTATAGCCATTTATTCCTGTACAGGTCCTGTCTCATAACTAAATTAACCTTTGTCCCCCTCTAAATCTTCTTATTGAGCTGGGCAAACCAAACTCCTTCCATCTCCTATTTGGATACATCCTTGCGATCATCTCAGTGACATTTCTTTGTGCCTGCTTAAGCTCCACCTGAGCAAAATACATAAAGAATTCCAGATGAGTGTTCTGCAGGGTCTGGATATTTCCTTAAGTCCAAAATATGTTGTCTAATGCTTCCTAAAATTCCTTTTGAAGTCTTGCCATGCTGGTGGCTCACAATCATTCTAAAAGTACCCAGCACACAAAGAGCTGAGAAATTTGACATCGGTGGAAGCACAAAGGCCATTTACCTACAACATTAAGCAGATTCAGCAAACAGAACCAGGATTAATCTTTATGAAATATAAACACAGATGCAAACCCTCATGCACTGTTTGATCTGTGCCCTTTCTGGCCAGGTGGGAAGCAGCTCTGCCCATGGTCAGCAGAGATCTTCCAGCCCAGAACCCGAGCTCATCCTTCCCTCTCCCTGCAGATTCCCAGCTGAGGTTCAGGATCTGCCCATGGATCCAGCTGAGAATGGTTTGTACCCACATGGCTCAGAGTGCAGGATCAGCTTCCACTTTCAGCTGTGCAGATGTATCTGAACATTGTTCAGATTTTTATAATCCAGGGAATGGCTCTCGTCTCGCTTCATTAAGTATTTTGATGATTAATAACAGAGACCAAAACCTGTTACTTGTGTGCAAAGTAAGTAATATTTTAAATCACTCAAGTATTTAACAAGTAAATAACTACCCATCATGATTAATAGCACCATTTAACACACTAGACTCGAACAAAAGGATGGCTTGGGCTCCAAGGTCATTTTTTGTTTATTTTTAGGCATTAGGAAAGAAGTAATCATGTTTTTTGGAAACCCATACACAACCGGAATGAGATTACAGCTGGTTAGCCTATTTAGAGAAGCTGCATAATAAATTCATTTTACAGGGTACAGAATAATGCAAATGAGCCATTCCATAGCACTCCTGAACCAGTGAAAGAGGCATAAAGAAGAAACACTGAAAGTCAGAGCTCTGGACTGGTTGTGCTGCAAGGTGTGGAACTGCTGGAACCTAAACTGCCTTACAACAATAACCTTTTTGAAGATCTGCTCATACAAACCATTTTAGTTATTTATTGCCTAATGAAATAAACAGGTTGATCCTCTTTTCCAGCTGTAATGACTTCATGAAGCATTTAGATGAAGGAAAATATGGATGTCTGGTTTTCTATAAAGGAAATAAACTGAGAAATTGTTTAAACTTATTTAAAACCCTTCACATGGAATTACATGGGGCAAAGTCATTATTCCACATAGGAAAACACTGATGTGGCAAAAGCTGTTAGAGAAAAAATTAAAATCATATTTCTTACAGCAGATAGTGGGTTTTGGATAGGATGGCTGGAAACTCTAAGGAACATGATACATGTTTAATTTCCCAGCAGCATGATAGTTATCAAAAAGAAAAAGCAACTTTCCACCTATTATTTTCCCCATATTCCACAAAGTTAGAGTCTGAAGGGATTATTACTGCAGCACAAACTGAACTCAGTGTAAAGCTGAACATCTGTCTTTTGCACTGCTAAGCTAAAACTGAAAATGAGCTTGCTGAAAACCATCTTTGAAAGTGTAACGTGGGTTTAAGGATTAAACACAAACTCACTTCTATCACCTTCAAACGTTACAAAAACAGAAACCAACCCCCAGAACTCATAAAAGTGTAAGGACAAGTGAAAATATCTGATTTTCAACTTCAAAAAAAGATTTGTTGAACGTTTGCTGACCTTCTCCTGAACACTCACAAATGCAATATTTTTAAAAAATTAATACTTTCAAGTAAAATCCCTTGATTCCAGCAAGGTTACTGGAGAAAAAAAAAAAGTCTAACATAATAAAAACTGAGACATTTCTACAAGGAGCCTAACACAAACCTCTCTACCAGTTTTGACGAGATTTTATTTGACATCAACAGGAAGAGGACAATCTATTTTGTAAAACAAGCTATAGAAATCTTCTTCATGAAGGTATCTGCATAGCATATGGTTACTTTTTCTTTACAGCAAATAATACAGAGCAATGATAGTATGACAGTATTAAAATAAATAGTTGTGAAGGTTGGATTCCTATGGGTTTCTATTTAAAAACCAAGCTCAGAGGTGAACTCTTAGTAAGGACAGGGCTGTAAATCACCTTAATCTTTTTTGGTGGGCCAACACATTCTCTATCTTCTCATCTGTTTCTAATTTTCACAAAAATCCTGTGAGCTGAGCTTAGAAATCTTCTTCAGTGCTGGTTTGGAAGTGATTTTACTTTCCTTTCCTAAAGAGTAGTAGCTGTGGATTTAATTCATTTTTGACCAAAGTTTTTGCATCACTGCTCATTTTATAAGTTCAGACTTATGTATTTAACTACAACAAGTAGTAATTCTCAAGCTCATGGAGTCATCTTGAAATAAATATAAAAGGATTAAAAAAACCACCACGTATTTTTTGCTGTCAGCTGCTCATTGAGGAGTACTTTTAATGAATTGCAAAAACACAGTCAAAAATTAGAAAGAACTTGTACTAACTCTTCTGAGTAAAAGCAACCCCCAGGGAAAGACAGCAAGCAGTTGAATATTTTTGAGCTCATCACAATCAAGCAAAATGACTAAAACTTACAGGCTCCCTTGTGTTAACAGTGACATTACATCAAGAATGACCTTTCCAAAGAAATAAAACCCATTAATGCTGGGAGCAGATAACTATTAAAGATCAACACGTAGTAGCCAAAGCAGGGGAAAAAAAAAAATCAGTCTGGTAAGTTAATTAGAACATAAATAATGTGAAACCAGGACCCTGGTCTATAACCTTCTCTCTTATAATTGCTTGCAATTTAAAAGCTGAATGAAATCTTTTATGCAAAAGATACAACTATTGACCTCACATGTGTCAGGCAGTCAAAGAAAACCCTGACATGTCGAGAATGAGATCTCAGGAGTACTGGAGAAAGCCTCAGTAACACCCTGGTAAATACTTGGTTCTCATTTCTTTGCAGAAGAACTTTTTTTCAACTATCAAGGAACGGTGTTTATGTTGGATCTTTTTGGTTTTGGGTTTGTTTTTTTTTTTTTTTTAGTTTTTTGGGGTGGTTTTTTTTGCTGTTGTTGTTGGTTTGTTTGTTTGTTGTAGAAACAATAATCATAGAAAATTATCTGTACCCATGAGAACAATTCCTGTTCCTTAGGTGGAGGAGGAGCTGCCAGTGCTGGGGCACTGAACAGTTGTTGTATCCCACAAACTCCACCATGGAACCTCCACACCAAACTGTAATTTCCTTTTGGAATCCACCATTTAAATCAAGCTCCTGCAGTGGTCAGGAAGCCACTGTAGCCTCCCCACAAAACCCTGTGGATGGCACTTCCAGCACATTTAATTGTTCTATAATTATCTGTATTTCCCAAACAAATCAGCTGTCCCACGTGACATTCAACAGGCAGCAGACACAAACAACAAACATAAAAACACATGAGAAGTTGAGGAAAATGTAAATCTCTGCCCTGGATCCTGCTTTAATAACAACAGGACTGAGAATTCCTGCAGCAGGATATGTGACATTTGATTGTGGGATTTCCCACCATTACTACATGGAACAGAAGCTAATGTAATATTTTGCAAGTTTATAAAATCAGATTGTTTGACTCATTTTGACAAAGTAAAACTATTTGGGTTGTACATAAAAATAAGAAAATTTAAAGAAAAAGTCTGAGTATCCAATAATTTAAAGGCCCTTTTCCTTGTATATAGCAATTTAAATTTACTGGAGCACTTCAATCTTTTTTTTTTGTATGTGCTTCAGCCTGAAAGTGATTGGGGTTCTGTGCTTGCATAGAATAAAGCAATTTAAAATTATTCATCTGCTTCAATTTTTATAGGTACTTTTATTTGAAAATGATTGGGGTCCTGATCATGCTCAGCATTGAACAATTTTAAATTATTTAAATGCCTTTTTTAAATCAAGGCCTGATGTTTGGGCCTGAATTCTAGGGTGCTATAGCACATTATCAGGCAGTTTAAATTATACAAGAATATTATATTTTGCACAATCTTTCATCTCCTAAATAAGAATCAGTTTGCAAGGGTGAAAGCATAAAGCATTACACTTCAAAATAAATCAGCATTATGCAAAACCAGAAACCTAATTTTTCTTTTCTAAATATTATAAGAGACGCTTTTTCCATTATCAAATTCCCATGCCTTCCTACATCCTAGGAGCATTTCAGAAGCTACAGATATTCCCACTTCCCTAAACTGATATAAACAATTTCAAAGGAGGAGAACAAGATTTTAGTGAAGTCTGAGTCCCTGAAAAAAAGAGAAGTATTTATTCCCACCACACTTTTATCAATCAAGCATTCAAGTCCTCTATTGTGAATATACAGAAGTTCAAGCACTTCTTGTGCAAGTTTATGGTAAATACTAAGTATGTCAAAATTCAGGTTGGACTTCAAGGACATAATTCCTAATTTAACAGGGGCGATGCACAAAAATCTGTCAGTTTTTGGGTTTAAATGATAACTTACCCTTCTCAGTAGTAAAGAACACACTTTGCTTTTAAGCATTTTTCTATAAAAGGAGATGAAATTGAGGTGTGGAGTTTGCAAATGGTGCTGGAGATGTACAAATGGAGAGCTGAGAGCTTAAAGGCGCCAGGTCACATCTTTAGTGAATCCTCCACTTTTTTCATGCCTGGTACACCCTTCATCAATGCTCTGCCAAGGTGTTTATATTTACTACAAAAATCCAGTCCAAGCATTTTGTACTTCCCCCTGAAATATTCAACAAAGATGAATGTGGGCTCCACCTCCAGTTTAAAATGGGACATCCTGGAAGGACAAACTCAGTGACTAACTTCTTCCAAAATCTTATCTCCGTATTTCACCTTTGGCTTTTTCAACGCAAACGACGTGGAAGGAATAGGATCATTTCTCACCAGGAAAAACCAACCCTGTGCTCCTCTGCACGTTTGAAAAGATAGGAGCTAGCCCTCAAAGGAATTGGCGTGCCTTACTAATCACAAGCTTTTAATTCTGCCTCTCCAATTTCAATTAGCGAGTAAACACCGACACCCTCAATGGGCTGCACAGAGCTCCCCTTTATCCAGTTAATCACGTTCACTGCAGCTACTCCCCAGGCTGAGCTTTCACTGTTCCCAGGCTCTGCAAATCCTCAACATTACATCTTTTGATTCAGGAGCAAAAATCCTGACGCATGTTATCGTTCAAAAACACGAGTCCTGGCTCAGGAGGAGTGTGTGTTCCCCTCTCCCAACAGTCAGCTGCCACACTCTCGTGTACAGAATTAAGTTGCTAAACTCATCTGGAATATTTTGCTTAAGCTAAACCTCATATTATAGTAATTAAAGTAGCTGTGAGAAACCGTAATTAGACTAAGTGTCCAACAAATATTAATCAGTAAAGTAATATTCTATTATTAAGAAGAAGCTATTCACAGTAGGAGTTTCTCTTGTGAGAAACTAGATTAGGAACTGAGCCAAAATCAAACCAGAAGGCAAAGCAAATTGGGTCATTTGGAGCCTCATTTTAATGTATCAATGTTTTCACCCAAATTTCACTCATCTGTAGTGCCATTTTAGTGCAGAAGGTATAAGCAGGCTCCAGGTTTCACTCCTAGACCTGTTGGTTATTCCCAATGCTCCCAGTCACTGTGACAAGGTTTTCTCTTCCTCACTTCTAATCCATGCCAAGAGACAAACTCAGACCACACCACAGGCAAACCATTTAACCCCCCCATGTTCCCCCATCTGTAAATGAAAATAATGCAATTAACACACAAAGCAGGGAGGCTCTGAGATTTGCTTCAGTACATTTATCAAACTTAAAGAAAGAGACACTTTCTCTAGAGGACAGAAGGAAGAAATATCTACCTACAAAATGTAAGGATTAAAAAGTTGAGACTCAAAATTATTTTCTTTTTTTAATTAGGCTAAGTAGGTGTATTTATAGGTAGGTATTTAGGGCAAACATCCAGGTACTATGTCCTTTTCAGCATCATGGAAAATTATAACAAACTTTCAGTTCTGTGATTTGCAGCACTGATAGAAAGTTCTTTATTACTGAAAAAAACAACAAGCGAACAAAGCACACCACCCGTGGCTTCCAGAAGGCTCACATTTCTAAGTGGTAACTGCAACCCATCAATTAAAACTCGTTCTCAAAGTTCACACACCCTACAATGTTGTCTTTTTCCCTTTTGCACTCATTAGTGCCTTGACAACAGCAAAGGCTTTATTAGTAACTAACAAAAAAATCAGGTTTAATACACAAGACCGAGGGATAAAGCCCTTGAAAGATGTTTATGCTGTGACAGTGGCTTTCAAATCCACACAGGAGATAATTTTACAATTCTAATTCAAAGTAGAGATCTGCATTGTAATAGACAAAGGAAATTTTGAAAAGCAAAGCCATAGTGCAAATGAGAGGATCATCTTAACCTCTGCCAACAATTAAATTACAATCCCTCATTGCATCCATTGGCCACAGAAATAAATACTAAGTAGCAAGAGGAGCAAATATTATATGGAGCAGATGGAAAATGGGAAATTGTTTGATCAGATGTCTGGGAAACCATTCATTTTTTACTTTCTATTTTAAAAAAAAACAGTGAAATCCAGAAAAGTAGGCACAATAGATGGGGTAATAGGCATCTACTGCTAGAAAAGTTCCTGAAAAGCAAGAGTTTGCTGCTATAATTTATTCTCATGTAGTGTAGTGAGATAAGAGGGCACTTGCAGGTTGGCTCTGGTTTTCTTTCTAATCAACTGATAAAAAACTGGAGGAAAAA
Organism: Dicaeum eximium; assembly: GCA_013396995.1. Taxonomy (NCBI): domain Eukaryota; kingdom Metazoa; phylum Chordata; class Aves; order Passeriformes; family Dicaeidae; genus Dicaeum; species Dicaeum eximium. The sequence continues at coordinate 907,133 of VWZP01010881.1, read as the reverse complement.
CTCAGTGAAATCAATTAGCCCAAGGGGGAAGAACCACAACAGAGACGACCTGAAGGAGAAATGAGGGGGAGGACATAGAAAAATTGTCCTGTTTGCTCTGAAAGCTCCCAGGAGTCACTACAGAAAGTGTTCTGTGGTTCTGCACTCAGCCCCCAACAGCTCAGACTTCTCAGGCTCTGTGCTTTTCTATCCTATGTGAGGGCACCAGTGTTTCTTGGCATCCAATTTTATTTTCTTGGCACCAATAACATAGTTCATATTGTTTCCATGCTTACCAAAAACTGTTAAAAGCAGGCAGGAAAGAAGAAATAATTGCTCTTTTTTCATAGCTTGCTCTAGTCAGCTTAGAGGATGGAGAATTCCATCAACTAAAAAGGGCAAAATCCATCCTAACCCCTAAGGAAAGTCTCATGGGTGACAGAGCCAGAATCCCATCCCATTTATTTTTATTTAATCTCCATGCCTTTCACTTAGCAATTTACTTTTTGTCATTAGCCACCCCTCTGTCCTAGATTTGCGTTCTCTCTTTTTTTGCCTTTCAGTTCTGCTTCCTTATCCCCCATCCCAGAGGCTGCCAGGATTATGGGACAGCTGAAAGGAGCTCATGTCCCTGAACCCCCTCCACAGCCATGACAGAGACAGGAGCATCCACCTCACTCCAAGGAGTGTCCAGGTGCCAGCTCTAAAGATGCAGGTGGTCTGTGTGCTCACAGGTTGTATTTTCAGAGAATTTTTCCTACCCTTGCACATACAATCATATTTAATCCCACTTTTCTCTGGAAATTGCACTGCAGCTGCCAGACCAGACCAGACTTTATAACCTTCACCTCCACAACAATATTAACTCTTGCTGAAGCACACTAAACACACTGAGAGCTAGAAGTTATTAGCTTGGTTAACTCATTAATAGACACTGACTTCTAAGTTGAAAGTATGCGAGAAATCAAGGGGAAGTTTCTTCAGGGAGAAAATTTCTGGGTAATTGGTATGCACCTTTCTGCTTGTGAAGAGCTCAGGGAACAAACAAAATCCGTATCTTTGAGGCAGGTGACTATTAAAGCACTGCAGTGGGACACCAGAAGACCATCTGAGACTAGCAAACAGTAAATGGGGAACAGAAATCACATTAAACTGTTTTTTCCCCTGGGATCCAAGCATGAAGAAGAATAGGACTTCACAAATGTTAAATAAAACAAAACTATTCCATTCTGTTAATATTAATCATATTTGTTGTCATCTGTTGGGCATAACTTAAAACAATATTCTAAGAAAAAACTGAAATGTGATTTTTTTCCCCTTCCCTGGGCAATATCACTCCTTCATGGAAGTAACCCTGGAACCATAAAAACCAACAAAACATTTTTTTAAACCACACAGTGTGTGGGAAAACAACCATCCTGGAAGCGTTGAATCACTTTGTTTTACCATTTTTGAAGAAAATGAGCAGTTAAGACTCCTGAACCAGCATGCTTCATTTTTTGTTTAAGAGCCAAATTATACGAATTCATTCATGTTAGCTGAACATTATACTTCAGCTGCTGTGTAACCTCCTGGAAGGCAGGAATTTTGTCTCTCTTGCTGTGTGTGACGGGATCTCCACCTGAGTGGTCCCTCTGGATGTGCTCCTGCCCTGCAGCCAAAGGGGCTCTGTGGATGAGGCACCTTGAGGCCATCAAACCTCACCCCAATCATTTTTCAACTGACACAGAAGTGAGAGTTCTTGTTTAATCTTTCAAAACTGAAGTGTCTCAACTAGAGATGACACAATCGAAAATACACTCCCATTCCTGATTTCTAAATGGAGGAGGAAAGGTAAAATTCTCTAGAAGAAATCAGAAAGGACACTTTTGTTGCCTGTATGGCTGCACGTCACTGGCTCATTGAAGCAGAAGTTTCTAGTGAATTTTGTCACTGTTTGTCATGATGATAGTGGCAAATAACCCCTGAGTTAGTTCAGCACAGTTCTACAGACACACCAAGGTGGCACTGGTGCCTGGGGAAGGCTGAGCTGGAGCAGAGGCTGGGCAGTCACAGAATAAAGCAGGGATTTATTCAAAGCATTTCCTCCATGGAACCACCTTGGGCAGCACAAGAGCCCAGCCAGGGCTGCACCCAAGAGGAACCAAAATGGGCACAAAATGGACACCGGGCACGGCTCTGGCACTTTGATCAGTTCTGCTCCATTTGCACCTTGGAGTTCATTGTCCAATTCCAGCTTTAGCCCATCCAGTCCCATCCTTCTTGTTTTTCTCTCTTCAGCCCACGTTGTTTGTGCTCTTGGGGCTGAGGTTTGGATCATTTGTCCTTGGTCCCCAGCTGGAGAAGGAATTGTTTTGTCTCCCTGCTCTGTGCACAGAGCTCACCATGCCCTGATATGGAGCCCAGACCCACACACTAAAGCAGCACAGAATGTGAAAAATATAAAAGCTAAAACCTGAGGCATCAGCACAAGCAAAAAGACACAACATTAGTGAGGTATCCCAGGACAGGCTGGACAGACCTATGAGGAAGGAGGATGAAACTTTAGCCCACAAAGAAAGCTGCACAAATGCAACTGATTTGTTCCTAGTGCCCAAACTCCCTGAGTGAGGCAGACAAAGCCTCTGCCCAGATGTGGGGATGCTTTTCCAACCCCCAATCAAGGTGTGAAACCGGTATCGTTTTATCTTTATTGTTAGAGTAATCTAAAACAAACAGAGGAATAAATATTGAGGGAGAAAGCGTAATCTTAAAGAGCAAAGACAAGACAGGACCATGTTTTGAAGTCTATAGATTATCAACAGCTGCCTACATAACTTCCTAAAGTTACAAGCCAAACCTATGGTCTTTGTCTAGTTTTAATGCCCTGAATGACACAAGAGTTTTGTGATGAACACTACTGAAATCTACCTTTTTATTTAAAATTTTTATTACAACTATTTGATCTATATTTTAAAGATGAATAAAGCTATAATGGCATCTCAAATTTACCTGACCCAGTTTCTACAAAGCTACACGGTAAGCCACGCTTTCATTATGCTGAGTGAATGCTCACCAAAGTGGGCTCTGGCAAACAGGAATAACTCATGAACTCTAAAGGCACTGAAAGACACTTTCCTTCTCCATTATCTTCCTTAGTTTGTGTTCCCCATTATGTTTGGGTCCCCTGTTGTGCTGTAAAGAATGGTGAATCTCTCTTGAGCATAAATTAAATGTGAAGCCTCCGCAGCAGTTTCTTGCTCCCCCCATTCTTGCCACAACACCCCTGTTTTAAGCCAGCAGTAATTGTTTTGCTGTTACCTGCTCCTAGAAGAAAGGAGGCTTGATAGCAATGAATTGAACTTGGGCTTTGTCCCCTTCCATTGTATCTGCCTACAGCAGACAGCAGCGAAATGCAGCTCAATTAAACACAGCCTTCTTGTCATCACAGAAACAGCTCTTCTCACAGCAGAAGCAGGGAAAGTTTTGCCATGACACCCCTTGTTGCATTTGACAAGTTTATTCAAAAGCAAATATTTCAGTGGGGAGGTCTGTCATTCTAATCCTGTCCTTTATGCCAGAGCAGCTAATGCAATTTCAGCTACCTGAATAGGAGGGCTCTCGCTTCCAGATGTTCTATTGTGCCTTGCAGACAACAGCTGACACCAAAAGACAGGTATTATGAGTATTTTTCCCATCGTTGGCTTGCTCCTAGCACAGGGTTTACAGCTGCTTTGTTGATTCCTGTAATTCTGATAGGCACAGCAGGAGCCAGGGTAATGCTCCCCTCTATGGCTCTGCCATAATAGCAGCAGAGAGAGGGCAAATGTACTGAGCAAGGTGGCAAACTTAAACAGCCTTTCAATGGCTCAGGAACAACTTAAAAGGTGAAAAACAGACTGATACGGTGAATAAAGGCTTGAAGAAACTGTAGAAATTGTCCTGTTGGTGCTTCCAGGATGCAAAGCTCAAAGTGAAATGTCACAGGGGAGCTGCACCTCCTCTGCCTGGAGCCAGGGCAACCCTGCAGGGACACCAGGGGACCCAGCAGGGACACCAGGGCACCCAGCAGGGCAAGGACCAGAGCAGCCAAGCCAGTCTGGATATTGCAGCTGGCTGAGGACAGCACCTGGAGAGAGGCACCAGTAACTCCATCCTCAGAAGCCATTCCAGAGGATTTCCTGCCCACTGCAATGCAACAAAGCTAAGAGTAAAATAAAATACACACAAAGATGCAACTGAAAAACCAGGCCTCAGCTTTTTCCTGTTGCATGTTGCACCACTGGCTAACAAATAAACTGGTTTCATTTCATTAATTATGTACCAGTGTTTGTAATCAGCAGAACAGCCTTTTTCCATGTGACCTCTTCAAGCATTAAAGAAATAAGCCTCACCATGAAACTGTTGAACTTTTTAATCCCATTGGAAAATAGCAACTAAATGCAAATAAAAAGCCAGGCATGGAAAAAAGAATAGCTTTAACAGATTGATATTTGCACTTGTCTTTGGTTCTTAATATCAATCTACATTATTTGAACATCCTGTTTGTTGTCCAGTAGCAACATGGTTTTTCTCCCCACCTGTGATTTGGGGTGTATAAGCCACACCTATTTGTCATGAGCTTCTGCTAGGAAATAAAGTGCTTTCCTCACAGAATTTCATTTTACATACTCAGGCATGAGCAATCACTACGTTATCACTTCACAAATGTTTTCTAGTTGCCAAAACCTTATGGAAAACAATCTGTTCTAGTCATTTTCTCCTTCAGAATAGAGGATGTGTTATAAAGATCAGAATCTGATCCAACTGGATCAGGAGTCAGTGATATTTAAGAAGTGACATCACCACAGCCTATCCAATCTATTTCCTAAGTGCAGAGATGCATTCAGACACCACACACGGCTCACACTCAGCGAGACTGAAAGAGATGATGGTGTCTCAGCTTACACAGAGAATGATTATTATCCTCCAGAGGAGGAAAAAAAATCTTATTTTGAAGTACTGTGAGTGATCCTCTTTTCCCTGAAAGAAAAAAGTAATTGCTCCTGATTTGCTTGTTATCAAAGCATGATGATACATCCTCTTCTTCTGTACCAATTCACGTAATAGACACACATAGTTGTTCAGATATGCCACTTCTCATCCTTATGCTATTCTCTTTGCCCACTGTTTTGGGGGGGAAGAAAAAGCTCCAGCACAAAGGAAAGCAGGCAAAAATTCAAATCTGTGCAGCAATGCTAAATAGCAATAGAGATGTTCTTCCAGAGACTTCAATGCAGACTGCACCCTCCCTTGTTAAACATACTAACTAATGGGAGCAAATTAGCCACCTGGTCTGTATTCAAATTCCTTTTCCAACAGCAATTCTTTTGTAATTCTTTCCCCTGTTAATCTAGTGTTGAAATAAGAGAAAAATCTGTACAGGCTTAGAATACAAACTGCTATTAGATAGTAATGCCGTGCTCCATCTATATGAATTATATTGTTTTGCTAACTGCAGAAGGAGAAGTGGATGGTAATGGAGGCACTGTCCTCTAACTCAGAAAAGCGAGTCAAACCTCCAGCAGTTTTTTTCAAATGTCTTTCAGAGCAGCTGGCAGGCTTCTGACTGACGTCCGTGAGGTTTGGCTTGGGTCCCTCACAACTTTCAGGGAATGTGTCTAACACAGCTGCCTTCTCTGCCTGTCTGATCCCCAGCTCCTCCATCTACCCCATAATTTGGAGGGACAGATTTATCAATCACAGCTCCCAGCACCACATTGCCTCGTGCTCCCAATCCCACTCAAGCAAGACCTAAGAAACCCTTGAGGCCACGTCTGGATTTCCTCCCTTTCTCCAGCACAGAGCACACAGCCTCTGCTATAATCAATCATCCCCTGAAATGGCAAGTGACAGAGTAAAAACACTTTGAATAGAAGCATATTTACACCAGCTGCGAACGTAGGTCACCAGGAAGATGCTCAGAGTAAAACAGATGGAGAATCAATGAGGCAGAGATCTATAGGAAAGCACTTCTGGATGGCAGGAGCACCAAAGGAGGCTGTGACTCGACTCTGGGAAGGGAAAGAGACTCTGAGGAAATCCAGGGAGATCAGGAGCTGCCAAGGTCCCTATGATCTTTTTCCTACACTGCCACAAGCTGCTTTTGAACTGAAAGATCTTAAGAAACTTTAAATTTATGGATTCCAAAACTTATGGAAATCAATTAAAATCTGTCCAGAAAACATAACAGGGTTGGGATCAGGTAAACAACAAAATATTTCCTTATAATAAAAAGAGATCAGATTTCTCAGATCACAAAGTGAGAGTAATAAGTATCCAAACATCTGCCAATGTTTGCCAGGGGACAGCAGCACACACATAACAGGGGGCTGTTCAATTTTACATCAATGCACAATCAAAGGGAGGATTTATGGTATCTCCCGCATAGAAAGAAAAAAGATTAAATGGATAGAAAGGATAAAATACTGCAGGAACTGACAAAAAAGCATTAAAAAAGGCAGAGTATCTTAATAAAAGTCACAAATGATATGGTGAAAAGACTATCACATATATGTTTTATAATACTCATATGAATATTCCTTTTCTATAGAAAACATTTCTTGCTATCTTAGGTTTCACCTCACCAAGTCAGAGCCCAGAGCAAAAATAAACTGTATTATCTTGTTCTTTCTCTGAGACTGTGAAAACTTCATTGACTGACATTGGTTTGTGTCCTTCCTTTTCTTCTTTGCAGTTGTTTAGGTTACCTACTTCCTAAATCAACAGTAGGTGCTTCAAAACTCCTTTTTCATCATGGAACAGGTTTTAATATTTTTGGTGCAATTTGACAAGAGCCAGGGAAGATGCAAAGCATGAGAACTAGATCATCCAATTGATCTTTTTATGTCTAGAACGTATTTGCACAGTGGAGACACACACCAGTGATCCAGGCCATGTTAGTCCTTGAAATTATCTTGTTTTTCAGGTTTCTTCTTTCAAAGCAACACAAACCATATCTGATTTGACCCAAGTCTCTCCTTGGATCATGTCACAGATAAGAACCCTAAGAATTCTTCCCCTTGCCAGCCTATTTTTACATCCAGCATTTTCCTTTTTAAAAGTTCCGTAAACTCTCTGCTGTCCCAGCCCTCTCAGTTCTTAGTCTTAGCCTAAAACTGAGATTTGAGAGAAAGTCTCTATTTATTTCCATGATGGTAGTCAATTCAAAAAGGATCCAGAGCAATTAAGGAATAAATCAAAGATGTCACATGTATGTTTGCTACTATATTCAGTGTTGAAGAAAAAACCAAGACACTCACTGAGTTTTTGACTTTTAAATGACTTGGCTCAGTGAGGGTCCCACAGTGTGAGGACAGGCTGACAGAAATGGAGAATAATCATTTGCAAGAACAGTCTTTAAAACAAGGTACTGTACTCAGTTGAATAATGAACCACCAGCAGCTCCACAGGCAGTATTTTTCACTTCTATAAAGAACAAATTTACAGGATTTTTCATTTAAAAGGCTTATTTTTTTAAAAAAGGGGGGAAAAAAGACCCAACTTCAGCTCTAAACATTTTCTTCTCAACTAATACACCCTTGTACTAAGTCCTTTCCAGACTGTTTTATAAAAATGCTCTTTATCAATATAATTTGATGATAACTTTCTTACTCCTTTCCTCGCAGCCTTAAAAACATCTCCTGGATGGACACAGCAATCCCATTAGGAAGATATCCTGCTGCCCAAAGACTTTTTTCCCACCCAGAGCACAGGTTCCCACTCCCAGAGATGCCACACACCAGACAGGGACACCCCTTTCACACTCCTGTGCTTGTTCCCAGGGCACTTAAGCCAGGCTTGTTCACCCCCCCATGAGTTCTCCTGCTGTCCACTCACAGAGCAGGGGATTTCCCTTCCCCACTTTGCTTCCAGAGCCCATCTCAACACAAAGTCTGCCCGTGTGGCAAACAAAAGCCACGTGTCACAGGGAAGAGCTGCTGGGATCTCGGTCCCACAGCAGTGACCCCACTGCAGTGCCTGAGTCTGTAGTGAGAGGAGCCAGGAAATGTGGATGAAAAAAACTCATCAGGCTGGTAACTTTACTCCTGAGGCAGCTTTCCCAGCCTTTCAGGAGGGGATCCCATCCAACAGCCCTTCTGTGCTTTGGATTCATGATCACCAGAAGAAGACCTAATAGCAAGCAGGAATTTGGGTTCTCCTAAAGAGGAACTCCTTGAGGGGCTGTGATAAATGAGAAAGGCACACCAAGAGAAGGCAGACTTAGAAGTCTTGCTGCTTTTGCAAACTCTGTGGTAAATCACTGAGGTGTTTCAGGCTACATTTTTAATTTCCCTCCCCCAAAATCTCTGCATGGGGGGCTCTCCAGCAGACTGGGGTCCCACATGACAAATGAAGCTCTTGGCTTCCAGACTGCTTTGGCTCCCTGATAGCATTACAGTGCTACTATCCCTGGGACTATTTCCAAGGAAACAATTATAAATCTCCTTAGAATTCTACCGTTCTTAAGGTGACACAGATTTTTAAAGTCAGAAAGAAACGCAGTGATCACCCAGGTCCAAACTACTACATAGCAAATGCCAAATATTTCCCCTCAGTTATTCTTCCTTCGAGTTCAATGACTTCAGCTCTGTGCACAAGGACAGAGGATGCTCTATCTCGTTGAAATAGCTACTTAGGGGCTTTGCTTCAGCAAAGTACTAGGTCAGAATTCCTTAAAAACCTTAAATATGGAGCAGAGCCTGTGTCACAGGGTTCTGAAACTGTCAACAGCTGCTAAAATATTCACACCTTTCCACTCCCTGGAAATGAGATTTACCTACCTCAGCCCAGAGAGGCTTTCCTTGGTGTGGGGCTTCAGGAGGTGGCCCACAATAACTCAAAAGGGGTCTCTTTGATGAGTGAATCATATTGTGTATTTTAACAAGAGTAATCTTAATTTTAATCTATACCACATTAAGTCATATCAACAGAGGAAGTAATAAACAGAGCCCTTAATGGATATTTATTATTATTTCTTTTTTTTTTACACAGCATACATTAAGATATGCATGCCAAAAACTTTTATCCTCTCTGCAGATCAGAAAACAGAAATCGAGTTCTGGTAGCAGAAACAATTTGGGAGAGAGCCAGAGATACCCAAATGGGATAATTTTTTTCTGAAACACAGAGTTGACCAGTTAGTTTTCAACACAGGAGCTTTTTATTAGAAAAGGCAGCTTTACCAAGAATAAAACAGTTCAAGGGCATCTATTTCTGTTTAAACCTGATTTCAGTGATGCCAAAGGAATTAATGTTCTGATCTGCATAATATTGAGTTACATAATGCCAAAGAATTTAATATTAAATATCAAAACATAACGGTTCAGTAATGAGAAAATAAGGCACTTAGACAATTCCAGTGGGTTGTTTGTTTGTTTTGGCATTGGAGGGCTGCAGTAATTTTTGCTGGTGAAATATTCAAATGTTTCCTTGAAGTGTTTTCCTTTCCTTCAGAATATCAATTCCACTTCCCAGCCAGTGCTAATCCACTGCACTTAATTGAAATTTTGTTTCTCTCCATCTCAGAAGTCCCAACCCAGATGCTCTAGACTTGTCTTTTTCCTGAGGGTGTCATCTCTAATTACAACCCTGGGAAGGAACATGCATTACACCTCTGTTAATTCAGCATACAGGGGAAGATTGCTCAGCCTGCAGCATCCTGGCCAGCAGAACAGACCTTGGTTAAAAACCTCAGGGGGACTTTCTACTTCTGCACACTTGTGTTTGTTACAAGTGTGGTCCTTGGGCATATTTATTTCTGATTTTCAAAAGCAGACACCATTTCTCTAAAGATACTGGGATTTTTTATAATCAGCTGTAAATGAGTGATGCTGATAAACCTTCATAGAATCACAGAATTGTTGCAAGGACCTTAAAGCTCTTCCAGTCCCACCCCCTGCCGTGGCAGGGACACCTCCCACTGTCCCAGGCTACTCCAAGCCCTGTCCAGCCTGGCCTTGGGCATTTCCAGGGATCCAGGAGCAGCCACAGCTTCTGTGGGCACCTGTGCCAGGGCCTGCCCACCCTCACAGGGGAGAATTTCCTCCTGAAATCTACATCTACATCTACCCCCCTTCAGCTAAAGGTTATTCCCCCATGTCCCATCATTACCTGCCCTTGTATTAACACATTTCTACAGCTGGAGCTTAGAGTAGTAAGGTTTTCACCACTGACTGCATTGGTTTTCACTTAATGTGATTACATGGGTTAGAAAGATGCAGAAAAGCCTGGTTTTAATAGGCAATACTTGCATGCATGCAGTGCATCCCTACAGGGCCGGGTCTGCCCCAGGACAGAGCTGTTCTGCTGACACAGCCGAGTTTTCCAACTTCTGTTGCGGGGAAAAAGCATTAAATGAAAGCAGAGTTAGGCCAAGAATGACCACTTGTGGAAAAGCCCACTTGGCAGTGGCCAGAGGTGCCCAAGGTGGGAGCCCAGGCAGTGGCACTGGGGGAGGGAATGCAAGGCCACAGGAGGAGATGCCAGCACACTCAGCAGAGCTGCTGCTCTGCAATCAGGTGAGAAGCAGCACTCACAGCTCACAGAGACCTGCTCCAGCCCTCTGCACTCTGCAAATTGCAGGCTCACCTCCTCCTCCCCAACCTGAGCTCTGACAGAAATACCCAGGACATCAGGAGTGATGCATGGGAGCATCTTCTGCAAGGCCACTCCAGTAATCTGATACAAACCCGGGCGCCACATCTGAAAATCAGCACGATTTCCTCAACCCTTAATTGCCTTGCAGCATCTAATGCACCTTACTCTGATAGCCCTGGCAGGAGACAACAATATTAGCTGTGAAATCTGTAGGCTTCTGCCAAACTCACAAATACTGGCAGAGAAACCTAAGGAAAGGGGCAGATAGGGCTGGGAAAATGAGGAGTAATTTAATGCAAATGTTCTGTACAGCTCCCCAGGCTCCATGATTAGGGATGTCAAAAAAATTTAAGCGCTCCTTTTTTAATATTATGGAGAACTGATTATTACTCACTGTATACAAGGTTTTCTAAAATGATTGTATTTTTCATAAGTAAGTCTCTCATTATTTCCTTCACTAAAATGTATTTTGCTTTGTGCTCAATAATTTCCCCCCCAAGGTGAAAGCTAATTCTTGAGTTGTGATTTTAACCATGATTTCCTTTTACTTAACTTATTTTACTCCCTGGTGTAGTAGATAATGGTATATGTTGAAAAAAATAGAAAGAGGGTAAAAAAAGAGAAGAAAAGAGAAATACTTTTGCTAAGGCAGGTAGGCATAACTAACTCACATCGAGGGCTAGATTGTTTCAAACCCATACCATCTAATTTTCTGCGGGAAAAAAAATGTTTAAAAATCCAATTCAGAGATTGCTTTTGAAGGTGAAAGTCCTCCTGTGTACAAGGTGAGTGGAAGTTATATTTTTGTCCATGGTTTCAGACTACGAAGATCACATTTGTACAGCTCACTTTGATTCGTGGGGCTGGATGCACCTTACAGCCACTTTTACGTAACAGAAATAGTCCTGATTAATTACTGAAAATTTCTGGATCAACAGCTGTGCCCTCATACACAGCTGAATAGTTCATTAGAGAATTTAACCTCACTGCAATATGTCTAAAGAAGAAGAGAATATATTGAGAAAGAACTATACCAAGATAAGAATAGTCTGCAGTCACCTGTGAAAACCAAAGCAGACTTTTACTTACACTATTTATTTTTTTCCTTCAAGTGGGGCTGAAAGGAAAGGTTTGTTGCTTGAATCAACATAGAAAAAACTGCCTGTGAAAATTCATCATATCTGATTTATGAGCATCCTATTCCCAAAGGCAAAGACTTAAGTGGTAGCATCCAAGAGCAAATTCTCCACAGAAATAATCATCTGCTATCTTCAAAAATTAATGTTTTCATAGGAATAGAGCCTGAACTTCACCAAGGTCTTTGGTTTGGCACGACTTTGATATTCAAGCTCTGTTCCTGCACAGTGGTTTAAGGATTCCTCTGTACAGAGGAGCCCTTGTGGTGAAACCTTGCAGAGATGCAGAGTGAAACCCTGTGGGTCTTTCCTGCAAAGCACCACGTTGGAATCTCAGCTCTGAACCAACACAAGCATCTACTTCACATCCCATGATCCAGCAGCTGCCCACAAGTTAACATCCCAAAATGTCATCTCCCCCTTGTCAGTCTTGTGATCCACAGGAAGCAACACGTTTCTCTAATTTGACTATTCACACCTATTTTAAGATTGTACACAAAGAAAAGATCAAGTATATAAGCAAAAAAAAAAAAAAAGCTTCATCTTCTTCACAGACTATTAAAATAGCCAGGAAAATGAGGTCAGACAGAGCCACAGACAGCCAAAGCCTGGACTGAGATGGGATGTGTGTAATGAAGCACCCAAAGAAGGGGCACTTATGAGAATCTGGCTCTCTCTCTACATAGATGAGTATGCTTAGTCAGATCCAACTGCTCCTTTAATTGATAAAAGCCATTTATTTTTTTATTCAGGGAATTCCTTAGTTCTTACTACACCCACAAAACTATCTTCAACTACTTTTACAAGGTATATATTTTTATCCTTCTTTGTTCACTGAAAACAGTCATAATGAAACAGAAGTATTTGCTAAAATGTTTTATTTCCAACAACAACATAGTCAGGATAGAGCTGGAAAATGGTCAGGATACTGCTGGAAAGCTGATGGAAAGGATTCATAAATAACTAAAGTGTGAGTCCATGAAAGATTTCTCTTTTGGTTGAGAAAGAGATAATTTAAAGTTGCCCACATTTCTCAGAATCAATCTGAATTCTTTAAGATACGCATAGCAAATTAGTCTATAATCAAATGTTCTCTAATAAGATTAAAACTTTTTAAAGTCAATCCAGAGGCGATGGGAGGTTTGTTTGTTACCCAGTCTAAAACTGAATGTGAAATTAAGGAGATGGTATTCACCACACAAAGACAGTATCTCTTATTGGAATTCAAAGTGCAATTAATTAAACTCTTACTCAGAGTGATTTGTCCTACCCCTGTCTCCACTGGTGTTCCAAATGCCTGCTGTGAACATCAGGTGCATTTCTCTGCTTTACACATTAGTCTGGTTTGAGAGCTCTGGATTAAACGCTAAATTCAAGATTTACTAGAATTCTCCAAAATTTCATAATTACTAATATTTCCAGCCAAAGAAATTAGTATCTACAAATATGCCCAAACTCAATACTATTACAATACACCCCCCAAAATGTACAGAACCCAAGGAGAAACACAATCACCCAGCTACAGAAAGAAGCTCCTGAGATCACACAAAATCACCCAAATTTGATTGCCCAGAGAGTGCCAGCCTAACACACACACAAGTGCAATTTCCCAGCTGGAAAGGCTCTGCAAAAGTTGCTGATGTTAGGGCTTCAAACCATCCCTTAAATCTGTCTTTATACCTCTCTTCTATGCCCACAATAAGCTGCTGTTTCTTACATTTGGATGCCCACTGGGTCAATAAAAGGAGAAAAATAAGAAAGGGCAAGATGATATTTTGACAAACATCTGGCAGCTAAAGGTACTAAGCTGCAATACAGAACATAACACTGAAAATATTAAAGCAGATCAAACTAAATGAAAACAACATAAAAAAAAATAAGACCCAACCGTTTTCTATGACCCTCTCTTTGGAGCAGGGAAGCACCAAAAGAATAAAAAAATTATTAAGAATATCTATCTAATAGACCCACTTCGTTCTGCTGGCTTTATAAACATGCATCGTTCTGAGTCACGAACCACAAGAACACAAAACTTTCCTGCTTAGTGGTAGAGATGTCTAGAAAGTTGTTTTACATTTCATTTTTGCTTCATCAACTCCCCTCCCCTCAGGGGATTCAGTCTGAATTGCATGAGTATGGAAAATGAGTTAGCCAGACTGCATAGTCAAGGCTGCATATAAATACAGGCTCTTCCAGCCATTTTTGACTGGTGTCTGGATTATCTCGTTCAAGAGAAGGATATTCAGGTAACAGAGCACAAACATCTCTAAGATTAACAATCTCCTGCAAAACTGTCAGTATGTCTAAACAGACCTCCTCTCCCATAGATAAAAATCTCAGGTTTGGTCTATTTTTATGTCTGTACCATACAAAGTAATGATGTTGTTCTGCACCTTTTTTTCCAGGCATTTGGAAAGGAATCAGAAAAAAACAGATCTTTACAGGAACTGATCAAAAGGAAACATCAATTTCTGAACCAACCCAAGCAGTCACAACACGTGGTCTTTGCTCACTGCCAAAAACATAACGTCCAGATTTGGGTTCATTTGGAGCCCATCATAACACAATCATTAATCAGCCTGATTTAGGGTAATGTTTGCAACAACTGATTACCGCTGCACATAACCATTTATCCTTTAAATCTGAAAATGTTTCCCCTGCCATCTGAAACAATGCAGCTAATTCTGACTGGGCTGGGCAGAAATGCCAGTGACTCACATCAAAAGGATGGAGCCTGGCTTAAAATAAATAGCACACACCTCCAGTGAACCCAAAGGCTAAAAGCCACTGTTCTGGAGACACTCATGTGCCAAGTCTTAACTTCTTTTTGCCTGGGTCGGGATTAAATGTGCCAGACAGTATTTCTTGTTGGGTCTCAGGTGTTCTCATCTATGTCACAGTCTCACAAACCCTCAGTTCTACAGCACTTCATGCTAACAAACTAAAAATGGAGCCCTATCTACCTCTCTACAAGGCCTTTTAAGGATAAACTGTCCAATTAAGAAATGGCACCTAAATTATTTTTACTTTTAACCCAATAACCAACGACCCATGGTTCACAATGTGGAGTTTTCTGTCCAATCACACAACACCACCCAAACCCAGGAAGAAGAAGGTGAAGAAGGAGCAGCCTCCACCCTAAAACCTCCATCTTGCTTTATATATATATACATATATTATTATATTCTAAAACCTGAAACTCTACGTTTTCCACCCTGTGGTATTACACATTTGTTTCAAACTCCACACCCACAATCCCAGTGCTATCATTCCATTTTGGAAGCCTTCTCCACGGCCTCAGGTCAAATGCAGTGTTCTCTTGGGGGTCAGGGCCTGCCAGCACAGAAAAATCTAAAATTCTCAGTGTCCAGGGTTCCAACACCCAGGGTAGACACAGTGACACTGTGACCTGTGACTTTAAACATCACTGCTCCCAGCCACGTGCTGGCAGGATGCAGTTTTACTGCTCTGATCATCAGATCAAGTTTCTGTCTGTCAGAGCTGGATATAAGACAAGCAATTTCACGCCACACAATAGCAGGAACTCTGGAAATTGCTGTCACACGTATTACAGAATTAGAATTGCTCTTGCTGAGTGTCACTCGAAATAGGAACTGATCAGACTTTATAATAGGTTGGTTCCAGACAGATTTTTGTTTCTCGTTCACAATGTATACAAATGAAGCCTTGTTGTTCAAGTTCAGACACCACTGGGAGATTTCCATCTGGAGATGGCCCATTTAACACAAGAACAGGTATCCCTGGTGAATCCAAAGGGAACTCTGTAACTGGGAGGTGAAGGGGAAGCAAGCAGCTTGATGGGGAGCATAAGCAAAATTTTTTGCTGGTGAAGGTGCCTGCTCCAAAGCAAAGCAGATTCCAGCCACAGGGAGCTGGCAGCACAGCTCTGTCTTTTGGGGAAGAGTTTTAGTCTGGGGAGGGGGAAAGTTTTTTGGGTAGTTAGAGGGGGAAAGTGTAGAGGATCATGTAGTGTTTCCTTTCAGAGAAATTCTCAGACAGCCTTTTAAATGGTGGATCCCAATTCCAAAATACCTGTAATCCCTAAAACAGCAACAAAATCAGTGGAGATCCTTCTCTTTTGGTGTCTGCAAAGCACCCCAGGAGGAAACTCCCAATACAGATGTCTGTGAGCAATTACCTTGAAAAACCCTCTGAGGAGGGATTTCCATTGCTCAGCATCACATTCAGCATCATGGGGTCTCAGGGAAATATTAAGACTCAACCAGAGCATAAATAATTATTTTAAAGGCTCAAGGACAGGAAAAGAACATCTACCAAAACAACCCCCAGTACAAAAAGGGAAGAAAAAGAGTGAAAAGCACAGAACTAATGAGAAAACAGATGAAAATGGTGACAGGAAGAATTTTATCTCCCAGTTTAGAGACTTTTGGAAACTGGTTGCTGTGCTATTCTTCTGTGCTAGGAAAAGTAATAATAAAGCCTTTCCTTAGACTCTGAATTAACACTAATTTACTGGTAAGGAAATTTAATCATTTTCTGTAAGGAAAAAAGTAAACTGCTAATCAACTGAGCAATGTGTGTGTGTTGCCTTGATGAAAAATCACACATTAGTAGATGTACTGCAGAAGTGATGAAAGAAATCAAAGTGATGTAGCCATACACAAATACAGGAGGATCCTGATGTTTAGTACAGAATATACACATTTCGCATTTCAATAATTAATTATCAGTAGTAAAAGATGAGAATCAGCAATACAGTAGTCTGATTACATTCTTAATCAAATTAGGAGATATTAAAAATGGCACTGGAACACCTTTGAAGCAATATCAGGAATAGGAAATAGCATAAACACTTTGGTATTAGTCTGGCTAATTAAAGACCAAAAAATTAATACCTGTAGTTAGCTAAGAGCCTTTATTCAAGGCTGTTCTAACACCAAGCAGAATTACAGCTTGGACTCCTCTTTGTACAGCTCTTTATAAAAGGCTCAATTCTGCCCCAAACTCTTCCCAAGCAATGGAAGTGTGGATGCAAAGGGGGCAAGGGCAGGACAATGACAGAATCACAGCCAAGAGCTGCTCCCTCTCAACATCCTCTGCAAGTCTCTAAAAGCTCAGGAGGCTTAAGTGTCTTTGTATTAAGAAAACAAAAAAATGTTAAAAGCTGTAATTTAAATAAGCTGCAACTAAAACCAGGCTGAGGCCATATTGCACCTGCACCTTTCTCCATGGATCCACACTGGTCATTAACTCCACCAGCATTCCAACATCTGTGGCAGCAGACTTTGCCTAAACTATTTTCAGAGCTGGTGCAGTCAAAAGAGCATTTCAAATCAGTCTTTCATATCACATTTCCTTGCTCAATGACACAGGTAAAAAGAAACCATCTGTCTGTGTGGTTTTTGTGCAAACTCATTTGCATGTTATTAATAAAATTAATATTATTTAGACATTTATACCAAAGTATTTCTGATTCTCCCAGCTCAAAATACTCCAATTTGTAGACTGGAAGGCAATTTGAAACCTAAGTGAACTTGAGGTCATTTCAGAAGCCAACTAATTTGGGGAGGGGGAGAAAAAACAAACCAAACATGTTCTTTATGAACTGACAGGTCACTTG
The DNA here is from genome assembly GCA_013396995.1 of Dicaeum eximium. Classification (NCBI taxonomy): domain Eukaryota; kingdom Metazoa; phylum Chordata; class Aves; order Passeriformes; family Dicaeidae; genus Dicaeum; species Dicaeum eximium. The sequence goes on along the minus strand of VWZP01010881.1, from coordinate 889,799 downwards.
GCTCATAACAAGATTGCATCAAAAGCCAGTTCCATTTTTGTCTGAATACAAGAACCATTCAAGGCAACACGATAGCACTAATGAGAAGATATTTTACAAAAACCTGTTTCATTCCAATCATGTTTCTAATTTTGGTAACACCACACATTAAGAGGCAATTAAAGCAGCTCTAATGTTGTGGGGATTTTTGTTTTGTCTTTGCAATGACACAATTTTCTTCAGAAGCAAATCTAATAAGCCATCTGAAATCATCTCTGAAATTGTGTTTGTGACAGTTACTTAAAGCTACAGAAACATAATAGCTACACTGACATCATTTCTTTGCTGAAATGTGAAGGGAATCTTGATTTTCTGCATGGGCACAGGGAGGCTGGTGTTAGCCTCTGATTAATCCAGAGTGTAGGACTCACCTGGGCTTGCTGGATGTGCTGCTTCAGACACTAGAAAGCAACTCCCCACAAACCTATAATACCCCTTTTCTCATTATAACTATGCTACAATGATGGGGCCAACTCATATTTAGCTACAATTGTCATTTTTGTTATAATTTAGCCACAAATATGAGGCCTTCTTGCTGCCTGGGCTATATCTACCTACACCACACAGCAAATATTTTCTTAATACAGATATTTCTAAATACAAATATTTTCTTAATAATGATATTCTTAATACAGCCATGAAACCTCTCAGGGATTTGCACCCAGCCAAGTCACAGGAGGACCAGCCTCTGCTTGGAGCTGGAGGCACAGCAGAGCAAGGACAAGTTCCCAGCTCTGCAGGAACCAAAACATTTCATGTGGAATGGTGAAAAATGGTGCGCATGAAGCAGTGTCTGTGCAATTAGTCAGTGGTAAGTGTCTTGCCAGAGAGGTGATCATTTGGCAAACCATTGTGCTAAAATCATTTTGGTTTGTTGTTTTTTTTTGGTTTTTTTTTTTTTTTTTAATAACTGTTCTACTGACAGAATTGATCAGTTCAGAGACATGGCCAAAAAAGTTCCAATTTAAGAAATAAAGTTATGGTGCTTTTTAGACCATCTTTAAACTGCTGTAAAGTGAAGAACCTACTAAAGAAGAAAGATCAGTTTGCTGGTTGTAGAGGAGCCTGCTGTAAGCTGAAACAGCAGCTGTGCTGTGGTGATAAACAGAGAATATCTCTGTGGCTGCTTAATCTGACAAATTAACAGAGAAAATCTGTAGTGGCCATAGCAGTGTGAGCCAGCCTGGCTGCTTTATCAGCAGCTCGAGGTCTCCTCCTCTATCAGCTGTTTCCAGTGTGCAGCTCAGTGAACTGATTGACCAGGATCCAGTCCACTGCCTGCCCCACATCACTGCAGGAGCCTGGAAGAGATTAACTGGGTGTAATGCCTCAGGTTTTAGCTTTCATATTTTTCAGGTTCTGTGCTGCCCAGGTGTGTAGTTCTGAGCCTCATATTAAATGTTGGTGAGCTCTCTGTACAGAGCAGGGAGACAAAACAATTCCATTTCCAGCTTGAGACCAAGGACAACCACTACAAGTTTCAGGCCCAAGAGCACAAACAACGTGGGCTGAAGAGAGAAAAACAAGAAGGATGGGACTGGATGGGCTAAAGCTGGAATTGGACAATGAACTCCAAGATGCAAATGGAGCAGAACTGATCAAAGTGCCAGAGCCATGCCCGGTGTCCATTTTGTGCCCATTTTGGTTCCTCTTGGGTGCAGCCCTGGCTGGGCTCTTGTGCTGCCCAAGGTGGATCCATGGAGGAAATGCTTTTAATAAATCCCTGCTTTATTCTGTAACTCTGCCCAGCCCCTGCTCCAGCTCAGCCTTCCCAAGGCACCAGGTGGGTGAGATGAGCCTGGGTGGGCTCTGCACCCATCAGACACAGCAGAGCTCCTGGAGGGGCTCCCAAATGAGGGCACAGCCCCACTGCAGCAGAGTCAGGAGTGAGAGCTGCACAGTCCCAGCCCCAAACTGCTGAGCTGCAGTCGGGCTCAGCACAAAGCATCATTTAGAGTCTATTAAAGAACCTTTTATAATCACATTTACCACCAGTATACTTCTTTAGCCTTCACAGATAGTCCAAATACTTAACAATTTCATGCATTAAGGAATCATATTTTAGGCGAAACAAGGTTAAAACTAGTGCCAAAAAGAATGAGAAGGAACAATTTCCCTTTTATGAAGAGGAGATAACACTTTGAGGCAATCAATCTAATGCTCCTGAGCTACTCCTGCTCGAGGAACTGTGGCTGGGACAGAGATTGTCCTTGTGCACAACAGGCTGATGGGCTCAAATCTGCCTCATGATAAATAAATTTATCTCTTCTGATACCAATTTTTTTTTCCATTTATGTTCATTCCACTTTTTTTCCACTACTTGGAATTAGATATATTTTAAGTTCATGTTTCTGACTTTCTCATGAGGACATTTTCCACAAAAGCTATTTGTTGTCCTGTCTTATTTTTTTTTTCACACTAAAGATGCTGGATTTGTCCAAATTACTTTAAAATGCCTGAAAAATAAATAAAGGAGCCCTTGGGCAACTGAGGTTTGAATGTTTGCAAAAGAAGGTTGTGTAAGCAGCTGGGCTGCTAAAAAAAAGAGACATCTGAGAGAGGGAAGAGTTGATAGACCACATTTCTACAGATATTTACATACCATAAGCCAAGATATCCCATCTTCCCATCCCCTGGTCTCCCACATTTATTTAAACATAGATCTCCTACTCAAGTCAGTCAGGACTATTTAGATTATAAATGTTTTGAAGTAGAAGCTGTGTTAGACTGTGTCCAGGCACAGAAGAAGAATTCAAACTGACATCTGAGGTAGAGCTGGAGGAGAACCTCTCTGAATGCAAATTAAGTTTAACAACTTTAAAAAGGAATAGATCTGGAGTGTGCTTGATTTCTTTTCCCTGAATGTTGGGGTGAGCTCTCTATAAAAGTGTCCAGTGAAGGCAGCACTGTAGCTGTGATCCTCATGATCCTCTCCTCTCAGTCAGAGGGGACCCAGTTACTGCACACAGCAATGATCATTCCAGCTAATTAATTTTAGCTAAGATGTTCAAGCTGATAATTTCTAAACTTGTGCGTCTGTGACTCGGGATGTGCTACCCCCAGGAGAGATTTATTTATTCTGGGAAGGCTTGTGCCAAAGAGAAAATTCCATCAGTTTGTTTCCTCCCCTTCCACTAGCACTGATAAAAGTCTTGGGGCATTGAGGCATTATTGTGTCACCCATCCCTACACCCACAGCTGAATTATTATTATCTCCTGTTGGTCCCCTGCAATGCAGCTGCTCCCCTCTCCTATCAACAGCCTGCAGCCACCCTGCACCCACAGGGATTTGTTTTTCAGCTCAAGAACAGCCTCCTTAGACAGGAGAATTTCAGAATTCATTAATCATTTTGCGTTTTATTTATCCACGTGAAATATTTCAATCAGGAAATTAAGTTTTGATGGAAGCTGAAGAAATGGTTCTTATTCACTCAGTTTTATGTGCTACTGTTCAAGGTTTTTTCCCATTGTTCCTACAAGGGAACCAGAGGCAGAAAATGAGTAATTTCTAACATTAAAGTTTAATATAAATTTCATATCTACATAACTGAATATTGATGAATTGTAGCCAGTTTGTTACCAAGAAGAAGCAGACTTTCCAAAACTACAAACCTCAATTCAAGTAATTTTTCTTGGAAAGCAAGGTGAGGAAGTGCTTCTACACCAAATACTTTCTGACAGTGCTCTTGAGCTCTTAGTTCCAATTTTTGCTGCAGGCTCTGGCTCTACAGGGCTCCCTCTGGCCACACCTTCCTGCCTTGGACAATCTCCAGCTTTTCCAGGACTTCTTTGCATGCTCCTATGGAGCATCTCTCACCTCCCAAAGCCTTTTCCCCATCCTTCTTATATTTTATTGTGGACTTGGAACATTTGGAGGTGCATTTACTTTTTGCTTCCATGGAAAAAAGGTTATGCTATGTTGACTTAGGAAATCCATTTTTTAAATATTGTGGTTCCTGTTAAAGCCCTGTTCCAGAGCTTTGTTCAGCTTCTCCTCATCTCAAGCTCAGGCACTTGGAGGTAGCAAATCAAGGCTCTCATTTAGAGTATGGCCTTTCCTAGACTAAGAACTAAATAAAATGACATGCAAAACTATTCAGAATCAGTGAATTCAGTAGAAAACTCACTTTTTTTTAGTGCATATCTCACCTTATCCATTTTATTAAAATAACACAGAAGAAGGAATACACTGTCCTGGAAAAGGAAAGTTCTGATCTATAACTGTATCTTGGACTTTTGTGTCCAAAACCACACAAGGAACCAGCAGTTTACAATTTTAATAGACACCCTCACTACCAAGTAACTTCCTGACCATGACAAAAAAAAAAAAAAATCCACAACATCAAATTTATCAGAGCTTTATCCAGAAATCATCTTGTGGTAGAAAATAGTCAATTTTTACACTGCTGAGGAGCATTTATAGGCTTTATCTGTGATTGCATTTGTAATTTGGGTAATTGTGCATGCACAACTGGCCAGCTGCATGCAGAATCACCCAATTTGCACATGTTGCCATAATTGCCACTTGAATTATGACATTTTACAGTTGTGTGCATGCAAATATGAGCAGAACAAGAGTCATTTGATAAACAAAGCACTTTGCACTGGTTTTCAGTCCTCCCTAATCAGTCAGAGTACTTGAGGCTGTTTCTGCTGACATTTGAAACTGTGGCTGTATCCTGAATTTAGTACTGAGGAAGCTTCTCTGACCTTTTGTAAGCAAGGAAAGCAGAGCAATGCAACACAGCTGGAACTGCAGGGCAAACCACTTGGCACCAAAAGTAGCCCCAAATTTCTACCATGTATCACTCAGTGACATCCTGGATGCCAAATCTTTATTGAGAGTCAAAATAAGTGTCTTTGCTTCTTTGTAATTCTACGAAATTTCACCCATTGTCTCCAAGTAAAATAAATACTAAAGGTCAGACAGCAAAGCAGCACCCAGAAATTCCACAAAAGTCAAGTTTTTCTGCTTTGGTCTGCTTTGGAGGATCTCAGTTATGCTGAGACTAAACCAGCAGAGCTGGATCTCCCACTTCAGCCAAGTTTGTTACCCCAGAGAAAGAGATGAGGATCCAGGATCAGCACCTGGAGCCTGCCAGTGATGTGCACACTGGATGAGTTACAGCAGCCCTAAGATCACCTTTCAAAAGGCCAGGAAAATTAGCTCTGTGATATACTGTACCTGGAACAGGAAATACTGGGGAATTCAAAAAGGTTTCCTGCACTGTTCAACAGAGGTGGCCAGACAGGATTTAATTTTTAAAAAAATTTGTATCTGCTCCACATACCTGCCTAAATTTTCCTTCCTTACAGCTCATCTTGCATTCATCTGTGCTGTGTGATGAGGCTGAGGAGGTCCATTTCCTCAAATATAAAACTATGACTGGACAGAGGCACCCTGGAGATCACATCATGCTATCTTCAATAAAGTCACAGTTTCTTTTTCATTAAGTAAACCTTCCTGCTTAGAGAAAAGTGAGCCTTCCTGTTTACACTGAGAGACAAACACAGGGAAAAGCTATCAGTGTAAAAAGATGCTCAGCCTTGGGAGTACAGAGTGAAGATTTTAAAAAAATACATTTTCAAGTATCACTATAGGTCAGGCAAGAAATGAAAGTCGCATTCTGAACTTAATTCTAACCTGAGCATTTGCCTCTGGAATGTGTTGTTTAATAATGCCTGAAATGACTAACATATATTCACATCTTTCTTTTTTCCACACAGACCAAATCCCTGCAGAATCTGGAAGCCTTCTCAGTTTATGAATATATTCTCACTGAAGCTGGGAAGAAAGTTTGACACTTTGTTTAGAAGAAAATGAAGAAAGGAAAGCAGGGACACAGATCTCCATGGCCTGCTGAGACTGACAGAGGAATCTGGAGCAGCTGTGACACATTCCACTGCTGCCACAAGTAACAGCCCAATAAAGTCAGGTTGACAACTCAATAGCCTCAAAAGGGACCATTCCCTAAAAAAGCTCTTCAGTCTGTGACAGGGGACACCAGGGCTGCCTCCAGTCTCACCTCTCACTTGGTTACAGCCCTCCTAAATCATTCCCACTGCATTAAAGCCACTTATCACTGCAATTACCACAGCAAACCCTCCCTCCCTCCCTGCTGCATGCAAGGAACACAGAGGGGGATAATGGATAAAGCTCATTGCGGAGCCTGCGAGCTGTAATTGCTGTTTCACGTCTGCTAATGCCAATTGTCAACACATTAAGGAAAGAAGGATGAAACTTTGGGTTCCTCACAGCACTTTGCACTCCTTTCCTACACTCTGCAATTAATATACAGAGAGTTAAGCATGTATCACACAGGATATGAGTTCTAAACTAATAATTTCTGAGCTACATTGCCTGCTTCTCATGTGAGACATAATTCTATCTTTATTCTTTATGCATTACACACAGGTAGCTGAAGAACAAAGTTTCAGGCTCGGGCAGTCATCGGCCAAAAAATATGGGATAGGGAGCCAGTATTCAATTCTAATCAAAAATTGTCTCTTGTTCAAAACTTCCCACAGGAAACCTTACACCCACCCTTCCAATCATCTCATCCAAACTGTGGTTTCTTCTTGCCTCTTGAATTTCTCAGGTTTTGTTTAGCCTTATTCCAAACACAAGTTTTTTCCTACTGAGTCATGGCAGATTGAAGTATTTCATTACTGTTACTAACAACCACCTCAACAAACAATCTTTGCAGTTTGGTAAAGCTGAGGTCCAGTAAGGACGCAGGAAGTTTCAGCTCACAGTAGGGCTGGGTGTGTCTCTGAAGGTTGTAGCTGCACTCCCCACTTTCTTATTAAACTGAGTTGCAGACCAGGAAACTTGTTAAATTCCTTCTGGCAAAGGTAAAGCCAAAAGACAAAACCCTCATCCATCACCTTCTACCTCTCAAGAACAAAGTCTGCATTTACAGAAGTCGGGCCCCTGGAGTTTTATTTTTGAGCCACACACTTGGGGGGACAGCAGATTTCCATTTCTCTCCTTTCAGCGATTGGAGATTAAAGAAATATGTCACACCCCATTGAAATATTACAGCCTGCATTCTGTCTGCCAAAGCATTGCTGACACTTTAAAGGTCAAATACTTTCTCCAAATACTTTCTTCTCCGTACCAAAGCAAAGTTCTGCCGTGTTTCACCCCGGCTTTACAAATACTCTTTGTTAATAAGAGTACAGGAGCAGGAATCACACTTTATTTTTACACACCCCCTCCATCTTCCACATGCTAGCAGTTTTCAGAACCATTTCCCCCTCTTTCTTCCAAGTGTTTGAATGGACTCAAACTGGCTCCATCAAAAGCATGTTTCTAAAGCAGCGTTAAGAAGCCCCTATTAAAAATACCTCAAGCAGGGTAACAAAATAGAAAACAGTTTCCAGAAAAACAGCAGAACTCAAAGTCACTGAAGTTAAGGGCAAAATGTTGATGGCAGCCAGCTGAGAGACTGACTCGAGATTGTTTCTTTTTAAATATACAAATCATGGATCAAAATCACAGGCTACATTCTGGATATCCTTGCAGATGGGAGCAAGGTCTCGTGAGACAGCAAAGTGAGCTTGCTGAAAACCCACTTGCCATATCCCAGCAGATCATGGAGGGTGTGAGGCACCTGATACACAGAATTTCCCCCTTTTTTATATTCAAACATATCTAGGGAGGAAGGGTGAACAAACCCTGTAAATTTCTGGATGCCATCCTTCCTCTTCCCATAATGTGCAGAGGTCTCTGCACATTTTCAAGTATTCCAAATTGTAGGAAACAAGGAAAAAAGAAGAAACAAACAAAACCAAAAAATCCCCAAAAAACAACAACAATTTAAAAAACACCTCTTCAGTTGAGAAACAACATTTAGATGGGGACAGACCTTTTATTTCCCTGGTTTTTAAGGCCTCCACAGCAAGACATTCCCCCAGTGCACACTGCAAATTTCCAAAACCTCCACCTCCTCTGGTGATGTGCAGCAGCCCAAGCTAAGGTCAGCAGGATGCCAGGATCCCTTCCTCAGTGAAATCTCACAGCTTTGGATTAAAAAGGGAACTACAAAAAAGGTGTTTTTCTACTTTTCAGGAAGTCTTCATTGAAAGCCATAAAATGTACACATGCACTGTTGAATTATCCATGAGCTTAAAAGGATTTAATACACATATTTCCTATTTTTAGAGAAACACTACAAAGCCTAGATACACAAGTTTTCTACTGCCAGTTTCCACACTTTGGCTCTCACAGTTAAAACTTACAGTGCAGCTATAAATCCAACACTCACTGGAATAAAAACCTAAATTAAATATCAGGCATTTTTACCAGTATGATTTATAAATGCGCTAATCATTTCCTAAAACGAAGGCTTTATCCACTACAGAATAGGAATCACTTCTGATTATTCTGTACAATTGCTGTCCACCAAGCTTGTGATTAGTGCTTTACACACCATGAGGAGGGAACATACATGTATCTGTCACTTACAATTTATTACAATGTCCTAAAAGCAAGTCCATCAATTTATTTTTAATGGACTCCTAAAAGAATTTTTAAGTACATCCCTTAGACTTATTGTAGTTCACCAACACTTTCCCTCAACACATGATGGATAGTTTCCATTTTAAAATATGACATTTGTTGTAATGCAGTTTAAATTACTTTTCTTCATGGAGCATGTGTTATTCAGAGCTACCATTATGCACTAAGGAATTGTACATTATGTTGCTGCTTTATCTCCTTTTATGGCACATGTTACACTTGCATCTATTCAGGTACAATTACACTGGGGGAAAATGATTTAACATTTGTATTAAGAACAGTTCTGTACAGCAAATTTATTTTCGTTTTTGGTTAATTACTAAAGAGTACTGAGGATAATCCCAAACAGCCACGGCATGTAGATTTTAAATTAAGTAAATAAAACATATTTACCCCAAGATATCTACTCGAAGTACAACAGATTTAACACAGTATCTGCAGGCAAAGTTGTAGTAAGTTCTGTGTACTCCATAAATTCCTTGGAACAGGGGCTAAAGGAATTTTTCTCAACAGGACTAGCTTTTAAGTATTAGATCATTTTCTGTCTGAGTTCTCTCAAGTTTCACTGAGGGGAGTTTCACAAGGTGAACTTCATTGAGAAAAAAAAAAAATTGTGGTACATACTTGTAGTAATGTATGAATTAAAACTGGAAATTTCTCCCATTCTGAGCATTATTTTATCATATAGGACTCCAAATAGAATAATTAATATCTGTTCAAAATTATACTGTTTCTTTCTTCTGCTTCCAGTGAAAATGCAAAACATTTTCCCTATCAGTTTTTAAATCTACAGATACAAACAATAAAATTTATGCTGTAAATTAAAATCTGTTTTGTTCACATTGCCAGTAAGATGGTGAAACGATATTTTTATATATACAGAGTGTAACCTGTTGGACAAGTACAAAGACATTTTAATCAGGCTATAATAGGTATTCTTTTTCTGTTCATTAAGATAAAGAAATGTTTGGCAGGCAAATGTTTCATTAGCTTGTAATTTGCTTTGATATGCAAATTAAGATGTAATTAGTTTTGCATTTCTGAAGAGGTAGAGTCTATGTGCTGCACATTTTTATGCATTGAGTAATGGAAGCTCATGTAGATCCCTTCCTTCATCCCCAAAACCAACCTCCAAACCCCCACTCCCTCCTCTTGTAAATATTCTTAAAACCAAGAGCCGCCCACACCTTTCTCTCAGATACATTCTCAAAAAATTTACTTCAAAAAAGAAATTTCCTCAGAGGATGCCTGCTCGAGTTGCTTTATTTTTTGTTTGGATTCAACTCTGTTCTGCAAATGGGTTATTTTAAATTTCAGCCCATTTGGCTCAGCCCACTACAGTAGACCAGTAGGAATTAGTAAACTCTTAAACAAGCCATGACATCACAGGGTTTGGGACAAATGACAAATTATGAGCCACCTATCAATGGTTAGGAGCTGTCAGTGTTGTACCTTTTGAAAGCCATTTTGTGAGAGGAAAATAACTTTTTCTCTAAATTAACATTTAAGAGAAACATCTTTTTCTCCAAATAAGACTTAGCAGGAATTGTGGTAGCTATTGAAAAGCTAAAATATTTTAGTTAAACATCTCAGGTATCTTCTATTGTGAGCTAAACAGCAAGTGATGTCTACCAGTTTCATCAATGCTGCTGAGGACTTCCTGGTTTTAAGAAGAAAACACACATTTTTCAGTGTTTTAAGAAAGTCTGAATTGGAAAACTTACACAAAAGTTGTGAAAGAACTTTGTCAAAAGCTATTTGGACAGGAATCCCTCTTTCCCTCTTTTCACTTTTTTTTTCATTTCTGCATCAGTTCATGAGTGTCTCATCACTTCAGTGTCTCAATGCATTCATTTTCAACAATGAATGAAAAGACAGAACTATAAGTTGGCTATAATGCCAGTAGGAACATCTCACGAACCCTCAAAATCTCACAGAAGTATTTAAACATTATTAGATGGATTTATTTTCATTCCAAACCAGGATGAAAGCTGTCTAAAATAACTCACCCAACAGAGAAACCAAGATTTGTAACCAGGTTCCACCCTGAAAGCAAGAGACTGACTGCTTTTCTCCTCAGAAAGGATTAACACAACTGGATACCACTGTGGAATTATTGTATAATTCTGTGTTCTCATTCCAACCCTCCAAGCCAGTGTGAAGTTTGCCAGTGTTGTCCTATGAATGTCTAAGTGCCACTCCAGCAAAGCAAATATTTTCCTTCAGCATGAGTTGCCTCTGCAGGACTTTTGGGCTTTTGCAGGGAATAACACACTTGCTGTTTCTAAATTGGATTAAATCCACACTTTAAGGACAGCAGGAGCACTAAATGTTGAACCTGTACATCAGATGAGCTCTATCATGCTGCCAGGTGACAGACACACATTTGTGATTTTTTGACCCAATTTGAACCTTGCCCCTCTTCATACAGGCTGACTGGACAGTACCATACATGGAATGCAATTATTGAGGACTAAAATTACAGTATAGTTTTCAATATGACCTGCAGTGTGGCATTAGCATGTATTTAAATCAATTTTATCCACTGTTTTTATTTTGTGATCTAATAAAACAGGGGAATTTGGAGACAGCAAAAGAGCCAAAGCTGGACAGGGAGCATGCAGAAATCCAGAGAAATCCAGAGGCCAGGCTTCTGCTCAGTTTTGCTGCTAGGCTGATTTGTCCATCTTCCAAGAGATAAGGAGGGAGTAGGAAATTATTTAGTAATGAAACAGCAGGTCTGAATTTGAAAGAGGTGAAGAGGGACAATAAAAAGTGATAATAGTCCATAAAATTGAGGAAGTCTTGTTATTTCTAGGCGATAATTTTGGCTGAACACACACAGAGCAAGCACAAACATGAGGGAGCAGCAGCAGGAGCTGGAGGTGAGGATGTGCTCAGCCCACAGTGGCAGCAGCCACTGCTCTGGAATTGCAGTGACATTTCCCAGTTCCTTGTGTTCACCTCCTCCCAAAAAGCAGCACCTGGCAGAAATCTGCCCAGTGCCCTCACCTGCTTTCACATGACAGCCTCAAAACAGGTAACAGATGTCACTGGAGAGCAACAAGAACTCTCTTTAGATATAATCAGTGCAATAGTGGCTTTCAAATGCATTAGTGGCACTTACAGATCATCCACAGCTTTTGGGGTTTAAGATAAATCATTCTTCAGAACACATGCATCTTTTATCCCACAAGCCTGAAGTGCTGAGATCTATCACACTGAGAATTTACTGTGCTTATAAACAGAAGCACAACGTTCAAAAAACAAGAGTTTGCAAGGATCTTTCATCCTGACACTCCATATTGAATGTAGCAAAACATTCAGTTCCCCTCTGGTTTTATTTTCACTGCCTGAAATAGGAAGATGACATGGATTTAATGAAATTGCATGTGTTCTATCAAGACACAACCCAAGAGGAGAGGGCTGAGAATGAAAAGCTTCAAGTTTTGACAATGGAAATAATGAGGAGACATTCACAAGAGATAAGGAATGAATGATACTGATCTACAAAGATTTACAAGCGTGATTTGTCGTGTTCTGAGCAGGTCTGATTTTGTGCCTGTCAAACTCAATAGAAATACTCCCCTGAACTCTATTGTGTTTAGGTGCAAGCCCTTAATCTGTAATCTTAACAAGATCTAAAGGCTAGAATTTCAAGCCAGAAATCCAGGACTTGAAATGGGATCACAGTTTAAGTGAGTTGCTCTCCAACTTTCCAAGACTCGACCATCAGTGCAGTCTTTAGAAAGACATGGAATATTGATTTAAAGATAAGCCATATTTCAGTCACAAGACTGAGACAGAAATTCCCATTTCAGATCTACAGAGACACCAGGGAGGTCACCAGCTGAACCAGTTCATTTGCACCTGGAAACTCCTTGAGGCTGTTTTGTTGAAATAAAAATGTCATTTTAACTTCTTAGTTTGTTTGCAACAAAAATAAGAGAAAAAGGAACCAAATCAGCGTTGCCATGAGGTGTTTGGTGCTGTCACTGCTGCTCCAAGGGAGCAGAGATGAATCTCATTTGCAAGGGAAGAGCTGGGTGAGAGCAGTGGGCCAGCACTCGCCACGGGATGACAACTGAAGTGTGCTCAAAACAAACAGCACCGAGGCTCCAGCACAGCCATAGCTCACAGAGCTCTGCCAGCAGTCTGGAATAAAAATAAAATTGTTTCTTCTGTCGCCCTTTCCCTTTGATAAGCTTTCAAGCACATTGCAAACATGAATTAATCAGCTCTTGGATCCTCGCGGCAGCTTCGGCAGAGACGGGGGAAACAAGATCAAAGAGTCCTGACTGCTCGTGCTGGAGAAGCCAGCAGCTGCCAGTGTGACTCTGCCTTAGCCCAGTTTGCAAAGGAAGAGCTTGGGACAGTCCACAAGAAATCAAGGTACAACCTATTAAAGGATGCTGCTTAAAAGACCAGCCCACATCAGCCCACATCCTGCATTTATCATCAGCCCAACTCTGCTGCAGCAGAAGCATTCAGCACCTTTCTTACAGGCTCACACAGCTGCACAGGAAGACCAGTGACACATCCTCTGTGCAATGTCACCCTCAGGCTTTGCTCAGATTTATTACAAAATGCTGTATAGAAATTCTCATTCTTTGGTCACTAGCTCTACAGTTTTATTTTTGCTTCAGAACACCCACACAACTGAATGACTTCAAACTAACTCCTGTAGAGCAAGAGCTCTCCTTAGCTTTGTGGTGAATCCTTTGTTTCACAGCTCTAACACAAGTAGCAATAATGTGACTTTTTGATGTTTAACCTTAGCAAACATATTTTAGCTTTAATGTGCCTGTCAAGCCCATGATTTTTTTCAAACACAGAATCATTTTAATACAAATTTGCAAAAGACTATGTCAGGTGTTTAACTGATAATGATTTAACTTCTCTTTTATGAGTTTTTGTAACAGAAGCGGTGCTGCAGACCGATGTAGACAAGGTCTTGAAGTGCAATTCAAACAACTACGATTAATAATGAGAAACTGCACAATCTGAGTTATAGATGTGACCCACTTCACCATCATAGCAATCTTAACTGCTGTCAGGAGACTAGTAAAAAATACCTTCACAATATAGGATTTCAGCAGCCCCACAGAAAATATTCTTTTTGGTGTATTATTACTGAATTACTTTTGAATATCGGCACTAAAGCATGAATTTATTGGGTTTTTTTAAGTTATGTATTTTCAGTAGAAATGAGAATCTTAATTGGTTTTGTTGTTGGCAAGGGATAGCAGGAAGTATAAAGCTTCACTTCATGCATTAAGCAGAAAAAGCATGTCTGAAAATGCAAATTTACACCATGCTCTGGTCTACCTCAAACTTGTAGCACAACAGAACTCCAAAGGAAAGTAGATCCCAATGAGTTTTCAAGTTTTTAATCAGATGGTGCAAGTATGGGCATATGGGATTCTCTCTCATCCCTTGAGCTCTTCAAATGAAGTTCAACATCTTTATTAAAAAAACATCTAAACAAGAGAATGACTTGATATCATGATAAAAATATCTCCCAGGGTCATTTAACTTTGGAATTTTGTCTCAATACCATTGCTCCCAGAAACTCCTTTTTTCACACATCTGTTACACCTCACCATCAGTGTCCCACCAGTCTACTTTAGAAAGTGTTTCAGCTGCTGGCTTGAGCAACAGGAAGTCACTAGAAGCCTCTTTTATTTTCTAGGTGCTGTGAAAAAAGGTTTATACATCATATCGACTCACAATTGCAACTCTATGCACCTGACAAAATGAAATTTTAACTGCACTCATCTTGACAAAGTGGAAAAACACGTAGCTGCAGCAGTCACATGATCCCAGTAGTTGCTATGCTTGCTGCTCACACTGTATTAATATATAATAAAGAGAATGTTCTGCCTTATTGATCTTCAGACCACAGCTAAGAGCTCTAATGCTTGAAGCATACCAAAGATGTTTCGCTCTTTTCCTCATTCTCTCCCTTTTCCTTGGTTACATTATGCTAACCTCTGCAAAGCGGTTTTTTATTACTTGATATGTTGTTGGTCTTTTCACCTTGAAATTGTTGACAGGAGAATAGAATGCTCTGTGTTGTATTTTTAATCTCTATTCAAATATACATCTTGCTGTTTTTCACCCTGTCAAGTTAATCCCTTGGAAGTATCATAAAATAGCAGTGAGGTATAAAAGTGTGGAAGTGCTCAGTGTGGGACAGAGCTCAGACCTGCCAGGCATCTGCATGGGAGCCTTGTCTCTCCCTCAGATCGGGCAAAGAATTCCTCTGGGCTTTTTGTTTGTCATCTTAAACTGAAAGCTGTCTCGGCGATAAGGTGACTTGAAATAGAAAGCCTTGCATAGGAAGCAGCCTCCCTTTGTGCTTTCCAGGATTGAGGGGAGTTTTTTTTGTTTGCTTGCTTTTATTGTACTTTCCCTCACTCACTTCACAGCTACTGCTCTCTAGGATTTTAATTATAAGCTGCATAGAGCCTAATATTCCTTTTTCTGCGCTTTTGCTACCCTCTCACTCACGTTGTGAAGTGTTCATAACCATCTTATTACAAGAGGGATGACAAAAGAGGCTTTGAAAGGGCTGGCACACAGAGCAGATTCTATCACAGGGCAGCCATCAGCTGCTCTGCCCCCACCAGCACAGCTCAGGAGATCAAAGGGAGCCTTAAGATTGTGATTCCTCCACGGATCCATAGGCAAGAGCAGATGAAGGTCACTCTTTCATGAGAGGATATCATCACACTCTGATTCATTCAAATCACACACTGCATTTGCTGTGAGGATTTCCTCACTGCAGAGCTGGGAGATTCTTTTCACATCTGTGAGGGGCATTGGTGCCTTTTGATGTACCGGGTTTGAAGGGCAACTGGAGCAACTCCTGTCAAAGAAAATGAATTGTTTTGGTTTCCACACCCACCCTCACCCTTCTGTAAAATACAGGGAGCTTGCTTAGATGTTGCAATGCCACATTAATCAAAGTTTCATAAAGTATAAGTCAGGAAACAAAGAAAGATGCTTTAGTTCCTTGTTTAAGATTGTTCATCACTGGTGCTACATTATTTATCTTTGTTCATGTTATTTTAAGTTAGCTGCAATCTATGCCAAAAATACAACCTGTAACTTCAAAATAGTCAGCATGGAAAGGGAGTCTTGAGTTTTTAATGAACTTTCCCCCTTGCTCTCCTAGACATGCTACTTAAGTTAGGTTCACAGGAAAAAGGGAGCTATTCACAAATTTCTGTCCCACATAATGGGCTTGGCAGGAACCAGATTGAGCAGCCTTGTGACAAAAGTAACAAAACAAAAAACCAAACAAACAACAAAAAAAAAACCTCAACAAGTCCTAATCTAGAAATATCAGAATTCTTGTTGTGCACTCTCAGCTGTGACCTGAGGCTTCATGACAGTGAGAGTCCTCCATCACCTGGACTCAAATTCCACTTCAGCAGTTTCCTATTCATTGATATGAAAGCTTCAGCAAGACCAGTTTTAACACAATAATAGTTTCTATGTCCTTTGAATCAGGACCAAGATTTTGTAATGGTTGAAGCAATCCTGCAGCTATTGTCTCCATTTGACGCTGATGTTAAAAAAAAAGACAAAAGTTGAACTCTTCAAACAGATTCTCTCCTTGATTTTCACTACAGGCTGTCATTCTGTTCCTCTCTTCAAGGAAGAGCAGTAGGATAAAACTGAAGTTGAATTAATAGCAGGTATTATGTGCTAATGCAATCACACTGATATTAACTGAACACTGAGCATTGGAATATGTTTTATGTTAGGTTTTAATCCATTCCTGTGACACATTTTAATGCTACATTCTCTCATTTACTAGCATATTATTTTCATGAATTCACATTCAATAAAACACTAAAATCTAGAGAGAAGCAGCATCCTAAGGGTTAAAGTACCTACTGGGGAACAAGCATTTAAATCCTTCTACAGGAGAGAATTAGCTGGGCTTCTGGGATAAAAGCATGCTGAGGTTCCTCCTGGCACAGGGATTGGCTCACAAGGAGAAAAATGAGGGACCAAGTTTGGCTCAAATTGGCTCCGATTCCTCAGCCAAGCAAGCAATATTAGCATTTTTCTGTGATATCTAAATTAAAGGAAGAAATGTTTTGGGCTGCATGTTTTGAATGAACCCACAGGGAAGGTCATGGGGATGCTCCATCTGTGCTGTTTGCTATTAGGTTTTCATTTCCTTTTGAATGATCTACAGCTGATAAAATCCAGCCCTTTTGAGGGAATATGCTGATTTGATTAAGGTTTTGTAGAAGAACATTCCTTAGCTTTATGTCTTAGGAAGGTGCAAATAGGAATTTCCAGGCAGCCAACAGATCAAAATTTAGAGCAGTTCAGTTAAAGCTCTCCGAGTTTTCTTTTCCTGCTGGCTATTCAAAAGTATCTATATTGATTGCTTAAGAAAAAAAAAATTTAAAAAAACCTTTAGGACTTGGGATCATAACAGGATGTCAAGGCAAAACCAATAAATTCTCAAACATTTTCCTGAGAAAATTATTTCCTATGAAAACTCATGTTAAAAGTACTTTGACCTGAGCTTTAAAATTTACAATCAAGTGCTCTTTGCTGAATCTTGTGAGAAGTTACACTTCCCAATGCTAGCAATTATGAGAAGAACTTAAAATATGCTTGTTTCAGTCAAACCTTAAGGTTAAATATGCATCAGGAAGACAGAAATTGAAGATCAGGACTCTGTTTAAGCCTGACATCACTTCTGTTGAGTAAATAAAATTTTCATTGCTGTCTTAGTTATAACTGTGTTCCCATTCCCAGACAGATAAAAATATTTATGGTTTTACAAAATGTGTTGTACTGCCAGCTCTGTTTATTGCTATATCAAGCATGGATGATGCATTAAGATTGTACAGTATGAACACCTACAGAAACTTTAAAAGACAAATTCAGGTAATACAGCAAATTGCAGTCAGAATAATCAATCCTCTCCTCCAGATTAGTTACCAAAGCTTGAATCTTACCTTGAAATTCTAGTGGTCAGTCAACAATCCTTTTGTTAATTGTCCATTAGAATTATTACTTCTAATTCATCACAACAGAGATAATGTGAAAGAACGCTTTAATTCCTGATGGCCAGAATGAACGATCTAAGGAACATTTTCTGGTTTAAATACACCCTAGTGAGCAAAGCCAGCACTGTGTGCATGGCACCAGGGAATGACTGGAATTGGAATTTTCACCATTTCCCCTCTGTTTCACACAGATCTCCTGCAAACCTTCAGAGCAGCGTGAGTTGATCTGGATTTTGGCATCCCAAGGGTGCAGTAACAACCCCAAAGAACAGCTCTGCAGTGCTGCAGTTGCAAACCCTGCTCCAGGCAGGCAAAGAAGAGGGGCAGAAGGAGGAAGAAGCAATCAGTGCCTGTGAAATGAGGTGCCACAGCACATGTCCCTGCCTTGCCCCTCAGAGGCTGTGAGAGCAGAAGAAGCTCTTGAGAGAGCCCAGGAGCCCTATCCTCATCTGCCCCAGCTCAGAGGCCACAGTCACACCTTTATGGAGTCTCCTTGCCTCTACCAGCCCTCTGGCATTGTAGAAATCACCTCCTTATCCTGCAGGGTGACTCCAGTGCTGGCACTAAGGTGGGGTCACACTTTATGTGGGAAGAGCTGCAGAGAAACTCCCAAAACATGGACACACAGCTTGCAAAAGTTGTCTTTGTTCACCCTTTTCATTAAAGGTGTTTCTCACTCCCTGAATTGTTCTGCACACAGTGATGCACCTTTTAGCATGGAGTGGCGATGGTTATCAATTTTTGTAGCTCTATAAAAGAAGATTTGTCTAATCTAATAAAAGAAGATTGTCCCCCAGATTAATTTGTACAATAGTGTAGGAAGAAAGCTCTCTGCAATGAGCATGGTTACCTGTACTGTAAAAGGCAGCTCAAAAAACAAGCCATGAATTGGCATTCAGATGTACTGGAGAAAGCATTGCCAAAATGAGAATAGACAAAACTGCATCTGTGCTAACACACGACACAAAGAATGTCACATAAAAATTCTTTTAAAATAAAATACGCGCAGTTCGACCATTTCTTACTGAAAAGAAAGAAATGACAAACCTCTCTAGAATTATAGGGAAAGAAGACAAATACAGGTATTTACAGCTTTTAGTCATTTGCAATTCTAGGGAAATTTACTGTAATACAAAATTAGCCTACTGTCTTCCTGTCCTTCACCCTAAAGCTTAGAGCATCTTTTGTCACATTCCACCTGTGTTCAAGGCACACACTGCCCACTTCAAACGATCAAACAAATTCAACCAAAAATTAATTCCATTGTCAGAATGTTCTCTTCCAGTCACAGTAAACCTGACATTTTTGCTTAACTGCTGAAAGAGCACACAAAGAATAGAGAAACCAGCAACACACCATGAAAAGGGAAATTAGGTAGCCCAGCTAAAGAGGAACCTCAATGCATAGATGGGGTCTAAAAAGTGCACTGATGCACGGGAAATTCATAGGACTAAACAGCATAGCACCCATGGAATTTACATATTCCAACTCCCTTTACATCAGAGCAAGTCATCCCTGACTCTGGAAAGCAAGGAGACCTGAAGAAGTGAAGAACAGAAAGAAAACTTGAGACAGATGACAGCAAGAAAACTCAAAGCTTGTCTCAACTCCAAATGCATCACCTGAACAAAGGCAGGTAATGACAACAAAAAGGGGTGCAAACAGAAGTTTCACATCAGCACATATCACCTCAACTCCTTTTTCCAACTCAACTATTTGACAAGCTTTGAAATCAGCTGGGTAACTACAAACATGAGTATCAATGAAAATGTAACCAAAGAGAAAAATCATCCCTACATTACAGTTTTCAAGAGGCATCTGAACACTTCCAACCTATCAACTCCCTGAAAAGAAAGGATTGTCTGTGCATGTTTTGATTTTTCAGAAGAATCACAGTGGTATGTTCACACACTGCATTGCATTTTAAATTACTGAGCAACATAAGCATGTAGAATCCTGATTGCTCTGAACTGAGTACAGGCACAGGCAAGTCAGAGAGATATTTCTCTGAAGTTCACCTTTACTATTTTTACTATGGCTAAGCCTGCAGAGCTGCTCTTGCTCTTATTTCCCTCCAAGAAATATTAACACCTTGAATTACAGTCACCAGAACAAATAAAACCCAGCTAAATTAAAATTAATAAGTCAGCAAAAGTGACTCAGTGTGTCTGTAAAACTCCAGTATCTGCCATCACAGATGACTCAGCAGAAGATCGATGCTCTCACTGCAGAGCCCTGGGATTTCACAGCTTAGCCCAGACTGGGACTTCACAGGAACAGTTTCACATCCCCAATTACAAACAGGTACAAGGAGAAGGTGAGACACAGGACACAGCAGCAGAGGAGTTGTTTATGAGTGCTGTAAACTACATGGGGAAACATCGCCCTTCTACAGCAGCAGAAGGTAATTTTCAAGCAGGACAATGGAGATGATATCATAAGTCATAGGGTGCTCCTCACATATCCATTAATCACGTCACAGAACATGCCCTGGTGTCCTGTTGAAGTGTCAGGAATAACCTTCCAAGGATGACTACACCTGTAAGAGACTCAGTACATCACCAAAGCAACAAAACTTTCACTCTGTGTGCAGGTGGCCAAGGGATGACAATTGCTGAACACTCACCTCAGTAATGTGCCCAAACCACAGCACAGATGGGACAAGGGCCGGATCAAGAGTAATTCCTAACTTGTTGAAAATAATTGCATTCAGTCATTGGGAACAGCAATCAGGATACTCTATCACCTCCCAGGGAGAAGTGGGTCCCATTTAGAATTTGATGACAAGGCTGGTGCAGTTGCTGCTGCACCCTGGCATTTCAATTCAAGTGAAATGCTCATGGTTTGAAGAGAAACCAACCCAAGGTTCATTCCCCAAGCCTAGAAAGCAAAATTTCTGGCTATTCTCTAACCAGCACAGGAATGGCTCCTTACCCCCTTTTGGCACATTCCCTCTGGCTTTGCATGCCACCTCTCTGTTTGATGGCAGTGGGATTTCCAGGAGGCTCCTAAAGCACCTTTATCCTGCACCCACAGAACAATTGCTATGGGCACAAAACCCCCTGGGCCCAAAAACCAGCTGTCTTGGGGGATTTCAACAGCACATGGAAGATATCAGGCTATAAAACCAGCCCCTCTTCTCACAAGCTCTTTCCTCCTTGATCATAGGAAAACAAAAGGCTTGTTTAAGAGCTAAAGGTACCTTTTTCATTCCTCCAATCTGTTCCACTTGCAACACCTTCAGTTTATATTTAAACATTCACTCCTGTTGGACTACAGACATCTGTTCTGAGGTGCTCAGGGTGTAGCAAGGGCACAGGCATCACCACCTCTCCAAAAGGATCTTCTTAATTGCACACTTAATGACTGGTAAAAGTACAGAATTGATGCATAAACAAGCAGCTGCTTCATCTGTCTGGAACCTATTAAATCATAGCAATCAGGGAAGTCATCTGTTCTGCCAGTCTTTATGCTGAAAGCACAAAACTACAAGTGCAAACCAATAGTACCAGCAGTGTTCACATGCAAGGAACACCAGAGGAGGTGATGAATGGAAGGATTTTGGCCATACTTCAGTGAGGGCTGCTCAAACAGAACCATTCTGTCTCATAAGCCTAATCCAAGGGGCTTTTCCTTCAGGCCTATGGTAAGGAACAGTGCAAATTTTGCTTTTAATTGAAGATTGGCAGAGAGAAGTCTCTAGGGGAAGGAATCATGTACAACCAATTAATTGTGTTAATATAATAAAAATTCACATTGAAGAGAGGAGAATTAATAGTCACCAACTCTCAGATTAATGTCCCACTACGAAGCCAAAATGGCTCTACCTCTTAACCTGACCACAGCAGTCAAATTCCTCTGCAAAATTGCACAGGTCATGTCTCCTGTCTCTTGAGGACAGCATCAGTATTTGGTCCAGGTATGATGAAGTGTGTGCACAGAGGGAATGAAGTTCCAGTGTCCGAGTTTATCTCTATTTTTTAAAATAATTTCCTCATGCAATAGTGAATTCCACAGCTAGGTATTGATAATTCAGACATAATCTACTTCAGGCAATAGCAAGGCTGAGAAATTACCTTCTCCACGCCAGACAGCCCCAATTATGCTTTGTACAAAAATGCTTTCTCACCTGCGTATCTAAAATACAGATACATTTCTTTCTGCAGTGCTCACTATAAAACCAGAGAGGAAGCTCAAATCAAGTCCTGATGCCAAGGCACATTTTGAAACAGCCTCAAAGTCATAAAAGTGAGAAGATGAAAATATAAGTCGTTTGATTAAATGTTCAGTGAGTAACTCTAGAAGGACAAGAGAGGGAAAAAGCTCATTTGTTTCCATGTTAGATGAAGAGGGAAAATTCATAATACATGGGCGACAGACTACGTAGCACACAGACAGAAGAACTGTACTTGCACAGGCTAAAGGACACCAGTATTTCTGTAGGAAAGATCCATTTGTCATATCTAATCCCATTTTTGTTTCTGAAAAAGACAGTCAAGAGGGCACTGTCAAGGTGTTTTGGCACAATGATTGATATCTCCTGACAGCAGCTGCTCAGCCTGGAAGATGTGGCCTCCTAGAGCAGAAGGATTCAGCTTTCCCAGCAGCTGCCACATGCTTCCTTCTCATATGCAAGAGCTTTGAATTAGCATAAATAAGCCAATCTGTTGTTAAACTGACAGTCAAGTGTCTCTTTTTACCCAAGTTTCATAGGAAATGCTGGCAGGTTGGAAGCAATAAGGACATCCTGGGGCTCCTGTTGGGGAGCAGTCATGCTGGTCAGGGTGTGTGACACAGTGAATAAAGAGCATGGCTGGGATCAAGCTGTAAGTTATACATCTCTCCTCATGCAGAAAGTGGCTGTTCATCATGTAAGCATCAATCCTCAGCAATAAATATTAAAGATTTGTGTACATGAATACTGCCTAAATCCCAAAAGCCTCATTCCAGCAAAATCTCATTGACTTTTTGGTCAGTGTTTAACAGAACACTAAAAGAAAAGCCCTTATGTGCTTTCTGAGATGAATGCGCAGCCAGCCTGGAATGAAGCGTGTATGAACATTTCATTAACAAATTTTCCCTCAATTCATAAATATGCAAAAATATTTGGGGCTCATTCTTTGTCATTTAGAGCCTGACCTAAAGTCCTCTGAAGTC
Organism: Dicaeum eximium; assembly: GCA_013396995.1. Taxonomy (NCBI): domain Eukaryota; kingdom Metazoa; phylum Chordata; class Aves; order Passeriformes; family Dicaeidae; genus Dicaeum; species Dicaeum eximium. Next base: position 867,035 of record VWZP01010881.1, on the reverse strand, counting down.
AGTACTGAGATTTCCATTAACTTCTCTGGAAGCTGAGCATGTCACCTAAGCTGGGAAGATAATGAAAATGAAAATAAATTATATGCACTGAATATTTTTAAGGTATGATAAAGTTAACAGGGAAGAAAAGTTATTCTGTCAGCTCTAATCTTTATCCTCATCTAGGTACATATTTTTTTCCTTGGGAAACGTGTAATGCTAGTAATAATCTGTATGTATTTACTTTTTAATTCAAATCCACTGGTTCCACTCCACGTTACAAGGTCGCAGAGGAAAGGAGCTGTTTGCTGCAAGGTCCTGCACATTTGGTTGATGTGCTCCTCTTGCTGTGCCAATCAAGAAGTTACACTGAATAAATCCAGCTCTCTTGGAAAAACAGCTTAAGAGCACTCAAAGGCTAAGGGTAGTAAAGTAAACAGTCTGCTAATCCTGCAAATGCAAATAAAGGCTCAACATCCAAACAGCCTTTTCCTCCAGGCAATTATGTGGCAAATGCACGCACAGGCCTTTGAAGTGCCAGCTCTTATGACATTTTATTTGCATAACAAATATCTCAATAAACTTTTCTTTGCACAGACTACAGTAAAGCACGATGTATGGCTGTGTGGTTTGTGCTCTAGCACCAACCAACCATTCCCAACCATCCTGTGGTCCACTCAGCATTTATTTATCCCAACTCCACCTGATTTTCGTGGAGCTTCAGAGTAGCATCCATAGGAGTTGCCCACAGCTGGAACACCACTGCTCCAAGCTGGTGAGCTGTGAAATCTGCCCCACTTTACAAGCACTTAGACAAAACATTCCAATTGCAACTCTCTGAAGTAGCAGCAGAGGAACCAGTCAATTATTTTAGTTGTAAGGAATTATTAAAATGACTGATCCTGGTAGGTTTTTGGCATGTATATACAAGTTTATTGCCCAGCCTATTAGAAGATACAAGTCATGCCACTTCCAGAGCTATAAGTGGTTTTACCAAGGAGTTATACTCAGCTAAATTGAGCTTGCTTTAGTAAGTTCTTCCAGGAGGAAGGTGAGCTTTAATTAAATGAGCAGAAAAGCCTTTCCAAAGAGTCTCTGGTACTTTCAATTATTTCAAAGTTAATGTATGACAGGTTTTTCCTATTGAAACTTTTCTTTGAATAACAAAACCAGAAGTTAGTTTACAATGGTTGATGATTCATAAGATAGCAGCTAAATAAAAATGTCACAGTTGGTTTGGTTCAGTGTAACCTCAGCTCTTTCATAACCACCATGAACAGAATATTACCCACACCACACTGAAGACAACAGAGAGACTATCAGCAATTTTAGTAGCCTTTTAATCAACTATTTACCAAATTAACTCTCACTGTGTGTATGCTGAGTGATCTCATTGCTCAGAGTCACAAACAGTCACAGAGCAAAGTTTGACATGGTCTCTCAGTCCCTGCTGTGAAAGATGCTGGATTTTTCCCTGGTGGTTCTGAGGAACCACACTTCATAGTATTTCTGTGCTCTTTAAAGACATTAAAATATCTTCATTTCAAATTGCTACATGGTTATCTCATCATACCTCAAATCTGCATAGCTGATACTCTTTGGGGGAGTAATGAGTAAACTTCCTTTAATTATATTCAAGAGCCTGAGTAAATTGTAGCTAAAGAAGCTCCTATAATTTCATAGCTGCTTTTTCACTTCAGTTATGTTAATATTATATTCAGATGTAGGAACAATACTTGCATCTTACAGTAGAAGCTGGAATGTCATTTTCATACTAAAGGAGAAGCCCTTTTTCCCTATACAACCAGGTTACCTGCACAGAGCAGAGTAGGCTGAAAATAACAGCATCAAGAAACAAATCAAGGGAAGAAAAAAGGGCAAAACCAGCTTTATTCTCTCTGAAATCAGAAGATTAAAATAGAAAAAGAGAAAGAGACAGGTTTCAACTTCTGGTTGGCTTTCTACAAGAGCATAAACTGCTGGGACCAGCACCACAGCTCCACAAGCAGCAAGGAAGAGATTCCCTCTTTCATCCCAGCATAAGCTTGCCCATGACAGGGAAGGGACAACCTGCCCAACATTTCATTCTGGGGACATGGGAAGCCAGCAAAGAGGAAAGCCCTGACCTTCCCAGAGCAGGCAGCAAGATGAGAAGGGAGCTCAGATCCTGCCACTCTCTGTTCCCTGATCCCACTGGGAGCTGGCTCACTGCAAAGGCAGAGGAGCTCAACAGCTCTTGCTGCTCCTTCTCCCTACAGACTTGAATTTTCCATTTCCAGATTTAACATGGCACACTTGTATTTAAAGAGATTCCCAGAGAAAGGTTTACTATTTAAAACTGCACAGGATCGCAGCAAGAAGGAATCTAAAAGCGTCTTCAAGTGAATGGCACAGATTTAAGACTGAAAGCTAACAAAACCTGACAGACATTGCTAAGTTGTTGAAAAGTTTGGCAATTGGTATATGAAGTTTTAAGATGAAATGAATTGGGATTTCTCTAAAGAATTAAGTTATTAAAGGAGTGTTCTTAGATGATGGAATGGACTACAATGTTTGAACATGGTAGTCTGACTGCTCCTGGTTCAGCACTGAAAAAGAAAACTTCTCAGATAGCCAGATCAAAGGCTGTGTCTGTCAATGCTTTCAACAATCATGTCAGTCTGAGAATGGCCACTGATCTCCCTCTATCCTTAAGTCTCCCTTTCTCTCATTAAAAGAGCTCTCAGCTATATAAAAACATTTTTCAGAGGACAAAACTACAGAGAACATGCAGCAAGTGATCAGTGTCATGCACAGAGACAGTGAAGAAACAGAACAGAAACTAAGCTTATTACAATGACAAGTTCTACAAAATTTAATTTAAAAAGCAAGGACTAATCTTGCACTTGGCTGATCCCAGCTGGTCACATCTGTTGGAACCAATATCAAAATTCATGTAAAAACCAGGAATTGTAGCAGATATTTAAGATAATTCTCCTGTGGATGTTCCCAGCCTTCAAAGTGGAGCATTTTGAATCATGTGGAGAGCTAGAATAATTTCTACTTGTCTTATATCTAAGCCACAAACCTAATGAAGGTGTAGTTTTCTCATTTAGAATTGCCATAGCTGGATATTTCCAGGACATTGCATTTGTAGAAACCTTTTAGTAGAAAACCCTGTAAAAAGTTAACTAAATTGAGAGTCACTATTACCCTCCCACCCAACCTAGCAACAGCAGCAGCCCAGATGTTTTGGTTATAAAACAGAGACAGCAAACTCTTGTACAGAGCTACAACATTGCCTTGCTAGAGCTCAGTGTGATTTACAGAAGATCTCAGCACCACTTTCAACATCTTGCTGTGTGGGAATATGAAGTAACAAAGCCTGCAAGAAAACACCAGAGGCAGTCACTCCTAACTCTTAGGACAAACACTGTACAGGTTACATCAACCTCTAGCAGCAATTTAATGAAACTGTTAATTAATCATCTCAAAACTCTGACAAATAGGGGACAAAACTCTGACAAATAGGGGACACTGTCTGGATTTTTACATTTTTTTAATTCATACTTCAGTTTTTAAAACTAGGTGGTGATTATATCAGCAACACCTTGCTCCATCTCAGCCAAGCAAGCAGAACAGAAAACAGCAACCCATCCTCTCCAGCTGCCATGGCCCCCCTGCTTTTCCATCCAGAATTGTACCAGCTTGACTGCCATGGACCCACTGTAGCATGCACTGACATTCACACCTGGTACCCAGAATTCAATTAGTCATTCACAGATGCTGAATTTGTGGCAGCAAGGTCAAAAGCCAACTTTTAGCAGGTATTAGTCGATTTGGCACCAGAACCCAGCAAAGATGCCAAGAAACCATTGAGGTAAATTGTCAAATGAGCAGTTTGACAGAGGAAAAAGCCCATTTAAAGTTCTTGCTGGTGAGAGCACAGCAGAGCCCAGTAATCCTGGTGTGAGCATCAGAACAGGCCTGGAAAAGGATTTGCAAAGCTTCTGGTTTGTCTGTGTTTGTTAATAGTGCCTCACTGTTACCAGGAGAGCCAGGCAAGCCCCAGGCTCTGCTCTGAGGCTGTGCCCTGCACTCAGCACAAGAATTCCCAGTTCCTCAGGCACCCCTGAGCCTGTCCTGAGCAACAGCAGTCACCACCTTCTTCCAGGGTAAGTGGGTGATATAAAAGCAGAGAGGGCAGGGCATTCATCTCTGGATTGTAAGGAAGAATTGGAATGAACTCTTGACCCAGAGCTGCCTCTGGATCTTTATTCTTTCAAGCATTAGACCCTTTTTGTTGTAGAAATGGTATTTTTATTGAATATGTGCCCTCCTCCCCCCCACACCTCTTTTCTATGGTCTAACCTTTCACACCAGTTCCTGAACATCCAGACAACTTTTGTCCAGATGTACCTCTGGCTTGGCACTAGGAATTACAAGAGGGAGAGGATGCACTCTATAGTGGGACAAGTTTTGTAAAGCATCTTTCCTCAAGAATCTCTTCTAACAAAACGAAGAGGAGATAGACCAAAGATTGAAACACCCCGAGTACTTGAAGAGGCAGGTATCTAAACCTGTGGGTAACAGAGAGCTCTGCCAGCACTGCAGAACACTGCAGAACACACCAAGGCTCAATAAATCAGTGTACAGGCTGTAGAAGCACTGGTATTTTCCATCCAGCAGCTGGTTGTGCAGTAGAAGAGGCACCACCACTATCACTGTTGAAGTCCAGTTTAATTTGTTTCTGCAGATGATGAGCACATGGCCTAATTAGCTGTTTTCAGAACATGAAGTGACTGGAAAAGCATGGATAACCAGAATCACCCTTTTACTTGGCAGTTTTAGTGTTGGCTTAGCTACAATGCTGTGTGTGGCTGTGTCTCACAATTGTGCACCTGAATACTCTGTCATCATCATCATCCTCATCATCCTCTGCAAGAACAAACTGCATTGCAGCCTGTGATGTTTGCTCAACAACCCCTGCACTAAAAGGGCAAAAGGTGCTGCATTCCCACTGCACCAAAACAGTCACAGAGTCAACCTTTCTCTTTTTGGAAAAAGAAAAAAAAAAATCTCATTTAACAGAGAGAAAACAAGGAGATCACCAAATCCTTCTAAGTGTTCCTTCAGGTCTACTGAACCAACCTTAAGACCTCCTTGATGCTCTCCCAAGAGCACCTACCACAACCAACTGAGGTAATTAGTCTAAATTAAGAATATTCTCAGAAAACAAGGCCCTTTCCTAAGGCAAGTGCTAAAGCATAGTGTTGCTCCTCCTTTCACTGAGGAAAGAGTATTGGGTGCATAACTGCACTATGGATGGTGGTGATCATTTTTTTAACTCCTTTCTGCATAAATCCAGTAACTCAGAGCTGATGACACTGATAAAAAACACTGAAGCGGATGGCCCAAGCTGAACTACAAATAATATGCTGCTAAAAATTCAAATCTCTACCAGCTCACAGGCTCATAACTTGTATTTCACTTGTGGATTTCAGCAGTTCTTTCCCAGGAAGAGTCATCTGAGCACTCAAAGATTTCATAGGACTTTCTGTAGAATTATCCTTAAAAAGAGAGTTCTGATTTGTAAGCAAAAAGAGCAAAGACCAGCTGCCTCCACTTTCCTTGCTCACAAAGCATATTGTTGCTTCTGAGTAAGAGATTTGGATCTAATTGTTAATAAATACCTGGCAGCTTGTAGAAGACAAGCTGTAGGATTTGACATTATTTTGACACTTGAGTCATTCATCCCATGTGTCACTTGGCCAATATTCATTCAAGTTGTAAGTTAATGCAGGCTGACAGGATTAAAGCAGCCTGGCCTCCAGTATATCAGCCAGAGATTCATCCTGTGTCATAAAACAGAATAAAGTGTCATGCCTCTAAGTGCCATGGTATAACATGCAAATAGCAAAATAACCCCTCACAGGTCCCATTTTTGCACCAGATTTAAAATGATATTTCAAAATATCTTCTCTTTTTTATCTGTGCCATAAGAGGCGGCACAGGGTCAAAAAAAAAAAAAAACATTGCAAAGGTTTACCAAGTGAAATCATTAAAATGCACAGGGTATTTATGTAATGATTGCAAGGAGAAGAAAGTTAAATTATGCTCACTTTGTCTCTCCTCATACAGTTCAGAGGCCTGCAAACCAATTAGAAAACTCTTACTTCTCTTCTATTCATTAACTGAATCCTTCCAGTGAGGTATTTGCCCAGTTCTCACAAAAAGGGAAACAAAACAAAGAGTGTAGAGAGTTCTGTTAACATTCTCATCCAGCATAACCAGCCTCTTGGGTCTTCCACTGCAGACTAATCCCTCCTCTTTCACAACTTGCATGCAGATGGGGACACTCTAAAGTCCCCAGTGAAGGAGTTTAGAGGTCTGTTACAGCCCACTCTTCCCATTTGATGCTCACAGAGGCTTGAAAAATAAATGAGACAGCAGCTTAGATTATTCACATTACAGAACTTGTCAAAATCAGGCGCACAGCTTCATGGAACTGGCAGGAGAAAGAAGCAGATTCCTAATTTAGATGCTTCCATTTGCCTGTTAAAGGCTGAATTACCATTGGAAAGCATAGGTACCTAACTTAGGCTCTTAAATGTGGATGGGATGAATACATTTCCTTCTCCAATCTCGCTCTCAAAGCTGCCTTTTATTCACTAACTGGTGAGTGTCAGAAGGGAGCAAAACAGGAAACACCATTAGGAAATCTGCCTGCGAATTCATAGCAGTGTCACAAGCACATTCAAGAGATTCAGGTGCAGAGTCAATACCTTGAATGTTTCATGCCAAGCTTGCTCAGATGGATCTAAAATCTTGACAAGTTCTCTGGGGTTTACATCACTGTTTGTTGTTTACACACACAGTGGGAGGATTCCCCAGGTCAGGGCCAGTCCATGCACAAATTCAGAAGCAAAAATCTCATGCCCCAGGCCTCCAGCCTAGGACACAACAAATAATTCAGAGAGGAGTGGAAGGTGGTCCCAATTACTGTTGCTTGCCAATCACTCCAGAGTGAAGTTGCTGATTCCTTACAACAGAGAGGAATTTTAAAGGACAGTTATTAAATGAGGATAATAAAGTGGTCTTGCAAATGGCTGCAGGAGCTCCTCCCAGGCAGAGTGGCAGCATAGGAGAAAGAATTTAAATCACTGTTCTCATCACAGGTAGAGGAGAGAGCTGACATTTCAATAAATAGGAGCAGATATTGTAAAGGGCCTTAAAAGTGCCCATACCCAAGGATGGTATTTTTTCCTCCAAATAAACATAAGAACTGCTTTTAAAAGATCTGTGTCTCTGATTGAGAATGTCCAGATTCTGCTGTAATGCAAGAAGACAAGCAAATGCTGGCATTATAAATATCTCCACACCTGACTTAGTGACATTAAAACTTTCTTTTAACAAAGCCATTAAATCTCTTGAGAACACAGGCACAATTCAAGCCAAACTCACTTGCTACAGCCAAATTCATGAAGTTTAGAATTGCTTTAATGGTGAGATCAAAAAGGTCTCCTTCTCTGTTAACACTTGTACACTGAAAGAACTTTTTTTTTTTTTTTTCAGAAAATAAATATCATGGCAAGTACCATGTAGAATGCCCTCCACAGTAGCAGCCCTCTTATGGGGGCACAGAAGCAGCAAAATAGAAAGCCTGTATTAGCTTGCTGGTACAGAAAGCCACATTCAAAGGCCATCAACATTGCATGATGACACAAGCACTTGGGAAATCATTGAAGTTGCAATCTATATGTATTGCCATCAAATGGAATTCATTTGCCAGAGTGAATTACAGGGAATGAAAGACATAAGGAGAAATACTCACAGTACAAGAAAATTTCCCACCTATTTATAAGATATCAAACCCCTACTTTCAGTTTGTGATTGTGCCAGGGAGTTATTTCCCTGGCAATGTACAGATTTTATTCTTCTCATTTTTAAAGGGTTCAGTAAGACCACAAGCCAATTCAGTTTGTAACATAAATATGTCCATAAGGAGAAAAGAGGACATTTGGCAAGAAGAACATTACAAATAACAAGATTACCACAGAAGACCCGAGGTTGGAAGAGGACTCTGGAGGTCAATTAGTCCAACCTCCTCCTCAAAACTTCAAAGTCAGACCACATCCTACAGGGCCTCCTCCAGTTGAGTTTTGAAGTCTCAAAATATCTTTCTCTCTCTAATAGAGAGGCACTGCAATATCTTCACCCAAGATCTCCCAAAGGAAGTGAATTAAAATCTCACAAGGGACAGTTTTGTTTACTTTGGTTAAAATAGATTAGAAAAGCAGCCATAAAAAGTTCTGGATGTGATTACCCTTGGCATGCAAATAAATCTTTGGAATCTCAACCAGTTTGAGATAAAATAACCTAAGGTAAAGCACCTGCTGCCTTTTATGGTTTTATTGGCTACAAGGGACTGAAAAGGTCCCATTAACTTTCAGATTGACAGCTCCAGGACCCAGGAACCCCAGAGATGCCCATGGCCTCTGTTTCCTACACAGGGACCATTGGACACAAACACAAAGAGCAGAAATAAAAACTCCTCATGGTGTGTAAATGCTCAGAGGCAACTGGTTCTATGCACAGCTCTTGGGTTAGCTTCCAGTAACATATCCTGGCACATTTGGGAATTCACACAGGGCAGAGGCCATTTTTAACAGGCATTCTGCATGTGGGGGAAGACAATTTAATAAAACAGACAAAAAGAGCACAATAGCTGGCCAGTGCTAGGGCACTGGCACGTATGACAACAGCTTGTGTCACCTCAAGAGGTCACAGGACAAAGTTCCTTCTATTTGAGATACTGAACACTTAATTTTGGCCTACTCCTTCTCATCCAGGCAATCCATCTTTCCCAGTGACAGAGGATGATGACAGGGTAATGGGTTTGTATCCTCTTATTTTCTTGTCCAGTGCCAAGAGCATTCACTCACACTCTGTCCAAAGATGACACAAATCCACACTTTGCTCTTTCTCAGGAGAAGAATCTCATTTGCCACAGTGAGCAGGCCCAGTGCCAGCACAACCTGCAGTGGAACATTTCAGGGAAGCCCCAAACCAGATGAAATTCCACAGAAGTTGAGAAAGATTTCAGGAGCCCACAGACCACAGGGCCAGGAGCATCAGTGGCCAAGAGCCCCCCATCCACACAAGGACCAGGAGCACCAACCAGCCCAAATAGCTGTTGATGCAAAAATGGGGTGCACTTAAGGACAGGGTCTAGGGCTGGACTTAGCTGTGCTGGGTAAAGGTTTGGACTTGACCTTAAAGGTCTTTCCAACCTCAACAATTCCCAGACTCCGATTTGTTGATGCAGAATGAAAGCTCCCCCCTTCCAGCTGTAACCTGGTGACAATTTGCTGCATTTGCTGCTTGAAAGAGCACCATGTTCCAGACAGCACCAGCTCAGGTCTGGCTCCAAGGGAATATCCTGTGCACACAAGCAAGCCAAGATCCTATGAGTCCTTAGGAATGACTACAGCTACCCTATGTATGCACAAAAAAACCCTTCTGTTTCATAGACGAGTTAAAAACTGCAGGATCTAGGTCACAGTTTGCGGTGCACTTCCAAGCTTTTCGAATAAGATTGCATTTAAAATTATTATGCAATTAAAGGAGATTAATTGGATTTAGTAAGAAGTGAAATGTCATCGTTTTATTTTTTAGGTAACACTTATGGTGAAATCCTGACATTACCGAGGCCAAGGGAGTTTTACAAACAGCCCCCTGGGAGCCCGAATGTCATCCTTAATGAGTTATATTACAAAATTACTGATATTTAGCATCCTCAAGCACAAGGCTATGATTATAAATTATTTACTCTTGAACATCCATACTGCATAATGGGTTTAAAATCAACTTAGAGGTAAAGAACCTGAATTTTCCAGTAAAACTGTCGTTTCACTGTAACAGAAAATTGGGAATTTTTCTAGTTCTACATGCACAGAATGAATCAAAAATTGTGCCTACACAAAGATCTACTTGTGCAACACACATGTACAGACTCATGGTAGGCACAGATCAAGATGCTGGATGGGTGACTTTTAATCACTGCTGGAAATAGGCAAACATCAAAAGAAACTCAATGCCCCAAGATAGAAATAAAGTACATTTGGCTCATATTCTTAAAGAGTCCTCTTGTGTCCTTACTAAGAAGTGAAAAGGAAAAACAGACATCCAGCATCACAGTTGACCATTTGCACTCCTCAGGCATCATCACACAGAGTGAGAAAATCTATTCAAGTGTCAAGTATCTACATTATTGCCCTTAAAGTTACATTATTCTGTACAGGTACTTTCCACATGACTGGATAAAACAGACTGCTAGAACATTGGTGCCCTAAATAGAATTCACATCCCAGAGGAAACCGGAAAGGACCCTCAAAAGAGAAGAAAAAGATGCTAGTGCCACATGTGTGGCTTTTGATGCTCTGCAATATTCTGAGATCTTATTCTGCTTCTACATAAATCCCACCAATGACTCCAGAATGACCAGAATCTGCTACAAGCAACACTAAAGTCAGATTACTCAGCAAACACCTCTCTGCTTCTTACAGGGGCAAGATTTAAGAAGAACAGTTTACAGAGACATAGCACAGGAAATCCTGCTGGATTGTGCACATTTATTTCTCCCATAAACCACATTCCCATCCCTGGGTGTGTCTGAAATGAGTATTGCTTGTGTTAGAAGAACAAGCTGAGTTCCCAGGGTCAGGGGGAGTCTCAGCAGGTGCAGCTGATGCTGCAGCATCCTCTCACCCTCAGAGAGCAAACACACCTGATGGATGCCTGGGACAGAGAGAGAAACTCTGAAACTGTTGTTTTATTTTCCTTTTGGTGCTCAAGCACCAGTAATGGAGTTCTGTGTATCTCACCACAGTCAAAGCTCTGGGTGACTTTCCTCACAGGAATAGGGATTGGGAAATAAACACAATATGAACACAGTTCTAACAGATCATAAACTTCTAATGGGATGCACTTTGTTACCAAGACAGTGTCATTAAGGACTACCAGTAATTTCAGGATTTCTTCTAAAGTTTTTTCTTTCATTTCAATAGAAAACAAAATCTTTTTTAGAAACACAGCTGTTTTCCTAGTCAACATTTTATGCAGACCTGTTCTATTTGCTCAGGTCTTGAACAATACCTTAATTTTCACTCACCCTCTCATGAACAGATCTATTGCATAGTGCATCTACTCCAAAACTAGTACTTCCAGGAAAATTAACAATAACAGCTATGGATAAAATAATATTTTGTTTATATTTCAGGTACTAAACAGCTGCTACTAGATATTGCTACCAGATGTTTTAGAATTATATGCAACATTATGCTCAATCTTAACTTTTACAAAATTGCAAGCTGATAAAAGATGACACTTCTGTAGTCAAATGATTTATTAAAGGAAAAATCATTAAGCTCCTCTTAAGCTTCACACCCCACTACCCCAAATAACTCGTCGTTATGTACATCAGTGAACAGATGCAAATGTCTGTAGCATTTTGAGCTTTCAGTACTACCCCATATACAAGTTATATATCCAGCTGCCTTTAACAGCCCCATGCACATCTGTCCACCTGAACGTGTGATGAGTGCTCATTTCAGGCTTGAAGTACCTGCAGGATGACACCAATCTGGGTTCCACACAGAGAGCAGCTTTTTCTGCCACACAAGTGAGCTCCTACACAGCCTAGGTAAGAATTTACACGATGAAAACACTTTTAATATAAACCCTGGGACTGCTGGGCAGCAGAACATGCAAAGATTTGGTGTGTTACATTCAATTTAATTTACATCTCACTCTGCAAATAAACTTTAAAAACTGGCACACTTGCTGTGTGATTTTAAAGGGTAGTGAGGGTGACATTTTTAACAAAGTCTTATCACCTGATGGCAATCAAAGTACAGCTGTTATTTTGTACAAGCTCCCTGACTGAAGCCACAGAGCAGAAGCAGCCCGTGCAGCCAACAACCTTTTCCCATCCTCAATCCCAATAAACTGAGTAACATCAAACAGGAGCCACAGTGACCATAGACCTGAACACTGGCATGGGCTCCTCCTCTGACAGAGCCAGGCACAAATATATAAACCTACATAGCTCCTTTCAATCTTCTAACAGGAAAACACACACATTAACTGGCCTACAGAGTACCTTAAAAGTTTGTGTAAACCTGTGTCTAGGCAAGCAAATAAAACATTGCATCTGATTTTCCCCTCACATGTAGCAGCAGCAGGTCCTCACCAAGAAAAGCAAATTGCCACAACCTGAAGGCTGTAACAGATCCCATTAGAGTGGAAAACACAGGGAAAAGGTCCTTGAACTGTGCTCTAAACCAGGAGCAGGTTCACTTAAGTCAGGGAAATCCCCCCCTGGGACAACAGAGGGGAAGAGAAATACAAGTGTGGTGTGGTTTTAGCTAAGTTTTAGTGGTGTAACAGCTTATCCTGGAGCAGGAACTTGTGCATGTGTTACTTCATCAGCTTGTTCTACCATGGAGAGAAAAAAAACAAGCTAAATACCAGAAAGGAAAAGAGAAATAGTGAGGGAGATGAGCCAGAAATGATTGTTTATAACTTTAGATAGCAAATCCCCAGTTAATGTACACTAGTCTAGCTCCACTGAGGCCACAGTAGCCACACAATTTACACAGCTGAGCATCTGGCTCTAAATATTTAACTGTTCAGAATTCTAGAGTGCAACCTTGCGTAGCAGAGCTTCTCTGACTAATCACACTAGAGGTAACCACATCTTAAGCGTGTAGTTCTAAATTGAGTAATATTACCATTAATAGCAGTGCCTAATTAAGACATCTATAATGTTTTTAATGAGAAAAATTGAAAGTCCTTCTGGAATTTTTCCAGTCAAATTAATTCTGAGGACTTTAGACGTTATTACAAGCAATGTTACAGGAATTAAAATTAGGTCTAAATTAGGACATGTCACTGTACTTAAAAGCAGGAAGGAAAAAAAAGGAAAAACATTCCATTTTCTGCTTTACACACCGTTCTCTGCTATAACATCACACCACAGGGGAAAATAAAACCACCATTTTGTGGTTTGCTCTAAGTTGCCCTGCATATAGTTATACCTGATGTATCTCTAAGGTCTGCTCATATTTTGACACTTTGCTTTAAGGCTCTTTTTAAATATCACATCAGTATTCTCTTGGGAGCAAGTATTTCCAGAATCTTAGAGGGACAATTCCTACTGGCCTGATAGAGGCCCAAATCCTTGGATATAATTCATATGAATTATGCTTGTCCAAAGAAATCCTCCTGTGAAACTGCATGTTTAGGCAGGGAAGCACTTGTGGTTAAAAACAATCAGATCCAGCCTGCCAAAACCACACAGCAAGGAAGGATCCACATGGCCCTGAATGAAACTCTCCAGGACAACAACCAGATATTTCAAAATCTATCAAACCTGGCAAGTTTTTATTTGTACTTCTAATAGGTCAGTCCTTCAAACTATTCCACGTACATTTCTGGCCTGCAGCTGCTTTATCACTGCTCCCATGGTAAGAATTTAGCAAGAATAAACCCATGAGTCCAGTGCAAAGCTGGGCCAGGTTGCTTTGAAGCTGTGAGGACACTCAGTGCTTGCTCCTCAACACAGCTGATCTGAGCACTTGGTTTCACACCCCTGATGTGAGTTTGAGCGTGTTCAAAAACACACTCAGGTCCAAAACCCAAGAGCAAGAGTCAGACTGGGCTCTGACTGGATTTTATATGAATATCTCAGACTCAATCAGAGCAACTTGAGGTGAATCCCAAAAGTTCAGAAGCTTCAATCTTAAGGTGTGAAAGCGAGTTAAAAAAATAATGAGTTACAAACCAAGTAATACCTTTAGGAATTTTTAAAAAAAGCCACTGTAGCTCAACAGAACACAGGCTTTTGCCTGCCCTACATCTACTCATACACATTTTCACAAATATATGGATACACACTACATGGATATACTTAACATTCTCCTCACTGTGGTACTTCATGCCTTCACATTTTTCTTTCCACTCCGCCATGAAATGCTTCCCTCAGATCATTCTGATTCAAAAAAACAACTTTGAGTTCTGCAATTCATTATGTCTTAATAAAGACAAACACAACAGTGTGTGTTTCAGGCCGGTCTGTTAATTAGGTGGCTTGTCCTTGAGACAGAGATTGCACAAAAGGCTTTTTTTAATGCATTGTACTAACACTGAGGATGTTGTCAGGCTTAGATAATACTTTGAATGAGCTTTCAGCTTACAATGATTAAAGTTATGATAATAGCAAGGACATTCAGACATATACAAGTTCCCTAATAGCTCAGGGAGGTTTATCCTCTTTCAAATCATGGTGTTGTTTACCTCATCCCAGCTAAATTGAATTTAAGGACTCATCAGAGAAACAAAATCTGATTTCTATCTTCTGTTAATACCACAATATATTAAATGCAGAAAACAAACAAAATGTTTATCTCTTATTAATTGCCAGATAAACCTCTCGGACTTTAGAAACGACATCACAATTACTGCTCTCAAGTATAATGTCAAAATGATAAAAAAAACCTTTAAAAAGCAAGAATTTCTTTTCAAGATCCTGTCATTCAAATGCCGCATCATACCTAGAAAAAGTCTAAGAAAAAAGTGTTAGAATAGAACAAATATACATGTGAATGTCATAATGCAATTTTGTATTTAAATCGTAGCACTCACACTGGCTACCATTGTTTTCTTACCAAGCGCTTCACATAGAGGAATCTGATCATTTATTCTTCAAACAACTCTCAGATATTAGGTTTAACCTCTAGTTTGATTTGTGTTATAAAGAAAAAACCAAGCCCATTTGCAGCAGTCAGTTGTTTTATGCAGGACTTCCAGCAAGCACTTCACTGGGACACGAAGGATTGTCACATCTCACTTTTGTGCTGCACAGATGAAAGGAAACATAGAAAGGAAACACACAGAAAGGAAATCACCAACTTGGGCAGGTGGGGAGGTTTGGGCAGGTCTCACTGCTTCCCTCCTCGGACTGGCTCAGAGTAAAACCACAAGCACTGGGAAAGAGTGACACATGTGGCACTTTGGGCCACCTGAGGAGCATCCAGCACCTGCACCAGCATTCCACAAAGGGCTGTTGACTGCTCTCAAGGAGGTGGATGAACACAGTATTCCAGTGAAGGGGAAAACTGTAGTCATTTGTTCTTTCATGCAGAAGGAGAGAAGCATTCCTAGCAGACCACCTCCACTCCTTTCTTTGATCACAGCAGTGCACGGAGGGAATGGGAACCTAATTCTTTCAGCAAGTTTAAAGCACGGCCTAAACACAGACCCAGCAATTGTCACGTGTTCCAGGAGGCTGTCTGACATTGCTCCTCTAAGAATACCAACAGTTCCATGTGTTAATTCCCCAAGTGCCTTTGTCTATCAGGATGACAAAGGATGAACTTGAAATGAAGGGCAGCCTGATGATTTCTGTGAGTCAGTGCAAGATGGGGTTTATCCAGCAGTGGCACAGAGCAGCTGAAAGTAATCCCTTATCCATCTGCCTGGACTCAACATGGATCCTCACATAAAATATGTTCTTCAGGGCCTGATTATCATGATTTAGAGGGCAGAGAGGAGGAGGTACGATAAATGCAAGAGGAATGAGAACTTATTGCGAGATAAATCTTTTCTGCCTTTATTCTCAGATTTGTAAGCACACAATTTGCTTTAAATGCTCACAAGCAAGTTAATTTAAGTTGCCAAGCAAAGAAAATGACAGCACTTCTGGAAAAGAAGAGAGACCTCGGAGAAAGAGGATAATATTCTTAAAAACCCATTGATTCTAAACTTACTTTTATTTAGGTAAAGCATTGATACTGATGATGTATTTCAGATTATTGAACAAGAACAAAATGACAACAGTCAAGCTTCCCTGCCTTAGGTGAAGTCATTCTGTTAACCACAATTCCCCAAGTGCACTGAAAATGCATCTTCATTGGCACAAGAAGCCTGCAACATATCTTTAAGATAAGAACTAAATTCTGGCAGTACTGCACAAATAGAGGGAAGGATTGCTCATTAAGATACAAATTAATTAGTATAATTAGAGTAATTAGTTCAAATAAACAGACTGAGTACGAGACTCTTTCCAAGATCCCCAACAAGCCACGTTGCTCTGGGTTCTCACTCCCAGGTACTGATGGTGATTTGGGAATCTTGAGCTGTGACTGCAAGCTAAGCCTAATGGATAAATTCTTCCTCTAAGACTTTTCACAAGCTCCACCTTTGATTGGCACTTCAAGTTCCACTGCTCTTAAGTGATATTGTCATCAGACTTCTGTTAGAAATCGGGAAAATAAAATCAGACATGTAGTGGTACACAGAAAGTGAGGTCCCTTCATTATGTCATGTTAATTATGGCCCCCAGTGATGCAATTCTGCCTTGAAAAACACATGCAGGTATTTGTAACTGTAATAAACAGCTGTAAGATGCAAATGAGAAGAGTCACTTAGAGCACAGGCCATCTGCCTGTCCCCATATTTGCATTAGCCTCCATTGCATGGCTTTGTGCAATTCCCATGCAGCTCTGTACTTGCAAGGGGCAGGTGCCCCAGTTAATCCAAATCTCCAGAGACAAGTGTCCAACATCTCCTAAAACTCAGCTCACCTGCTCAGAGCTGTGATTTCAGTCAATCTAACAAAAACTCATTGCTTAACTTCTCACTCTTCTAAATGCTGGCACCTTTTGACTAAAAATTTAGTCTTCATAAACTTTTACTGATACTTTTTTTTTTTAAACTGACACTTTTTAAGTATCAGTTTCTGCCACTCTGCAGCCAACATATCAAAATCCCTGTCTGGTCTCCAGCAGTCCATAAAAATCTTCCAGCAAATCCTGCAGCTGGAGACATCCTGCTGGTACCTTGCTGGGTGCACTAGACAGCAAAAAGAAAAACGGTTCATATAAGAAAGAGCATTAACTTAATTCCACAGAGCATTTAGAGATTGTTTAAGTTTTATTTTCTGTTTTCTCTTGGTTCATAAAACAATTGAAAACTTTGGAAGTTCTGTGAAAAGCAGATTTAGTTTTCCCCATCAGAAGAACTAGTTCTAGGGCAAAGATATACTCAGAAACTCCAGAAACCCTGGAGACCTGACTGCAGGACAGTCTGTCAGGCAGCAACTGACCCCTTTAAAGAAAACTGAGTTACTGTTGTATGTTATACCTTTTTTTTGATAGTACACCAGAGATTTCTCACTGTTACATTTACAAGTCCCTTCCAGAGGCAGGCTCATTAGATCTTAGGAATCTCTGGACAGGAAAAGCTCAGAGAGGACACAGTCCTGGGTCCCCAGACTGATGCTGCAATTGTGAAATCTTGACACAGGTCAATTCACAGACAGATTAAGGTTCCTAATTTCCAACATACTTTTCTATGTTACCAGCATAATGCAGCATTGAACATGTCAGGGACTACTCTTGGTGGCAATAAAAAAAAAAAAAAAGTTAATGCTTTCCCAAGTGCAGTTACCCACAAGACCACTGTGACATTTCAGGAGTCAGGAGGAGCTATTATTAGCTGTGTCTAATAATACTGCAAGTTCCCACCCATGGAATCTGTGTGCAATCCTCCATTGAATTGGCAGCCTTTGGCAGTATCACTGCCTCATGATTTGAACCAGGCAAGTCTCAAAAAACTGCCACAGCACTGTGTAGCCAGCTTGAAAATACCCTCACTGCTCTAGGGAGATGAGTGATCCCTTTGGAATTGGTTTTTGGAACAGCAAACTAATGAATCACCAACAGCTCTAAAGCAGACAGAATGTATTGCAACACAGCATGGAGTGCTGCAGAGCCCAAGGAAATCTGTTTACAGTGCTTCAACAGACACTTGAAATCAAGATGCTCAACAGGGATGAGGCTGTTCAGAGAGAACTGAGGCTCCAAGTGAAGTTATCCCCACCAGGACCAGCAGCCACTCCTTGCTGCCAGGGGTGGGCTCTGACCCAAGAACAAAAAAGGCAAGGCACAGCTCAAGGGAGAAAATCCACATGGAAACAGGGCAAGGGATGGAGCAAGAAACAACCCAGTTCTGCTGGGCCTGCTGGTGCCTGTCCCTCAGTGCTAGCAGAAATCACTTGTGTCACTCAGAGCCAAGCTCCCCCCAGCCACAGCAGCCTGGAGACCTTGTCACTATGATTTATGTGATATTTGCTAATGGGACAGGGCTGACACCAAACTTTGCATTCAAACCAAAGGTCAGCCTGGTGCATATGGTTGGTGGGATGGGAAAAGGCACTGCTCTACAGCTCAGACTCTTAGTGAAGCAGCACAGTCTGAAAGGAGAAGCTAAAACACAGAAACAATATCAAAGTCCACACAGAGTTTCATGGGCTAGGGGAAAACCAAAGCTCAAAACCCACTTCAAACTAAGGACACTCAAAGTCACAGCTTTGAGTAAACTCACTGCCCTGCTTGTTCCCAGCCAAAGCTGGGCTGTGACACAAATATCATGCTCTGGCCAAAAGGCCAGAAGTGTAGTCCCAAAAGTAGGCAGAACAGAGCACAACTTTGAAGGGAACAGTTAGAGCTTTGCCTGGAAAAGAGAGAAATCTCAATTTCAATCACTAGTGCTGCTTATCCAGTGACTAGTTACATATTTTACAGCAGAGAATTACTAAATAAGACAGAATCCCAGTTTATGCTTTCCTTTTCTTTTTCTTCCTTCCTCTTTTTAAGTCCACAAATTCTACAACTCTCCCAGTCCAGCAGCCTTGTTTCAGCATGAAGCCCCTGCCAGTTACACTGAACAAAACCAGAGAGAGCTTCAGGTGCTAAGGAAGCTGATCTGAAGTTTATCCATTCACATAAAAACATGGGACAAGGGGCAATTTATAAGAAAAATTGATTATTACTTAAGCAGATTCCTCAAGGTTTGTTGCTAGTGAAATTCATGCAAACACAGCCACGAGAGGCGACTGCACAATGAACCAAGAAATAAGAAAGTGGGATAAGGGAAAAATGTTTCTCTCTGCTGCACAAGCCTTGACCAGCACATGACAGGCAGCAGGCTAGTACAAATAAATCAAAGATGGACTATCATTTATAGCTAAGAAGCTTCAGACCAAAAAAAAACAACTGAATTCCACTGCAGTTACTGGAAAGTAGTTTTAGAAATATCAAAAATAGCTGTAGCAATGCCAGATCAGAGCCCTACCCAGCTGCTGCATAGTCTTCCCTCCCTTCCCCAAAGAGGTTCAAGATGAAAGTTCAGCCTGGTCACCTCATTTAAAACCTGCCCCATTTAAAACCCAGAACCTGGCACACAATTCTGCACAGCCTGGACATCTCTGGCTTGTAGCCTGGGAGAGATGGACTGCATGGACCTCCTCTGCTTGTAAAGCAAAGAATGTGCTCACAAATCACCCACAGTTTTATGAGGAAAAGAAGGGAGGATCCTTCAGTTCCTGAATATTTGGAGCGTTATTCAGAGCTGCACATCCTCCCCAGGAGCAGCGATGCCACAGGGAGTGCCACAGGGCTGATGTGCCTCAACCTCACTGCTGCTTCCATCCCCTGCTCTTCCAGGAAGAAGGGAGTGTGTCAATGTTGTAATGTCAGTATTTGTGCCAGCCAGGCTGAGCTCTGCAGCCCTGACACCACAGAGCACCCACGGAGTTCCTCCCTTTTTAAAGCAGCTCACAGCAGTGGTACGAGGTGGCTGCATCCAAGCTGTGGCTGCAGCTGGCTGAGGAATTTGGCAGGAGCTTCCCACAGGTGCCCGAGCCTCAGTTCTGTGTCAGTGCTACTGATTTAAAGTGACACTTGCAGGGAAACTTTACACTTGGAATACAGACACCTGCCCACCAGGCAAGTCAGTCAAGACCAGAGTGCCAATTATACAAGCACAGTATGCCAAACAGAAAAGATTTTTGGATGCAGCAGACATCCCTGACCTGGGGAAATCAAAGCTGACCTGTACCTCTACACCAACACCAGGCTAAATCACACACAGTGCAGCAGGAGGAACAACAGTGCAGCTCAGGCCTGGAGGCCTCTGTGCTACCCAGGCTCCCAGGGCAGAAATCAGAATGCTGGTCTGCTTGCAGTCATTACACGTGTACAAGGAAAAACTGCAGAGTAACTATTTCTTCTATTTTTTGTTTTCTATTCAATGTTTTGAAAGGTCAAATGTATTTGCACTCTGCTGTGTTGCCTTTATCAGTGCTTAAACTCAAGCACTGCCAGATGAATCACGAGTCGTACAAACGCCCCAGAAATACAATGTCAGCAGCAGATCCATTGTACATGAATTGTATGCTCAGTTGTCAGGGGAGGATTGTTTCTGTTTGAAGCACAGAAGGACCTGCAGAAAACTAACAGCTAGTTTGCAAATGCGCCTGAAGCCAGGTTCTCTTCCTTTTAATCTCTTCTCTTGAGCCAGCCTCCAAGAGTTGTCAGAAAAATAAGAGAAAAGGGGTAAATCTGTGAAACTATAAATTAGCAAAAGTGGTAGGAGAGGGGAAGTCACATAATAGCTGACAAAACTTTGGAGCATTTCTCTTTCCTAGCAGTTGCCCCATTTCAGCAAAACAACACCCAGCTTTCTCTACTGCTGCCTTGCTTCATGTGCATTGCTAGAAAGCCATAACAGAGCTGTACTTCCCCTCTGAGGTTCTCTGACCCTTTCCCACCTTTCCATTTTCTTTGGGACATACAGCCATCACAGGCTGTTAAATCCTGCTGGTGTCGCACAGGGGACATGTGGCAAGTCACCTTCCTGATACACATAAAGCAGCTTCAGACAATTAAAGAAGTGACATGCAAACAGTTCCAAAAGAAATTGCTACGTGCTGTCCTGCAGTGAAGGCTGCCTTGGCCTCACAATTTATACCCAGTTGTCTTCTGTTCACTCCCATTCCTTCCCCATCCAATTAGTCAATTAGAGGAAGGGATGTCCCACATTTATTTTATCGGTGATAACAAGTTGCCCAAAGAATCAGGAGAATGGATTTAATGAATACAACATCAAAGCGGTAGGGATAAATGTTGTCCATCAAGACACAGAAAAGTCATAATAAAGCCCCACAAAAATATAAAATGTAAAAGAGGAGAGTTCTGTGGCAGCTAATGAATGCTGGAAATGGATAAAGAGTTTTACAAAGGATTAAATTTCCTGCCTCTCATAAACCAGCACGCTGATACACACAAATGTGCACAAAACAGTATCACCATTTCCTGGTGCCAACAACTTCAGATGTAGATATGAGCACGAGCTCTGGATATGGGTGCCAGCCTAAGCTCTGAGGCAAGACTGTGCAAATGAAGATGTGGAAATCAGGCAAAATCAGACTGTGCTCCATTCCTGTATACATCTGTTGACTGTATCACAAATATAAAGGGCTGCTTTCCAAATCCTGACAGCTGCAAAAAGCAACAAAACATTGAATACCATTTCATTTTTCTTTTTCCCTTGGTTTTGCTCTCCATCCCATTTTTATGCTTTAAGGTTTGCTCTTCTTTCTTGTACTCTTCGGTCAATCAGTGAAAAGAAGAAGAAATTCAGCAGCAATGTCAGCATGTTTATTAACAAATTACCACCCCAGAATTTCTGACTCCAGGAGATGACCAACCTAACACCATTATTGGGGTTGATAAATGAAATTCTCTTTTCCACATGTGCAGAAAGGACTAGGCTGCTCTAAGGGACTGAGGGAGAAAGGAATAGGGTGATATGAACATTCCAGGAAAAGCACAAGGTCTGGGACAGATGCACAAGTACTGACATTACATTTAGAGCTCCCTACCACATTAGCCAAAGGTTAGAACTTAACACTGCACTAACTCTGGGGAATCCTCAGATTATCCAGTGAAAATATACCCCACGTGAAATGTTAAAGGAAAGCAACTCCTTAAGTGTGTCTGGTTCTCTTCATAGTGCAAGAAAACCTCTTCTACCAGCAAAAGACAAACATCTATAAGCACCAAGAACAGGGATGGATTTTCCAGCAGAGCCCACTGAACTCCATCTAAGTTAAACCACAGTAGTAAAAATTATTCACCCTTTCCCCCAACACTAGGAGTTCTGGAAGAAAGTTTGAGCATAAAAACTAAAAGCACTCAGACTATCTGAATTATTTTAAACAGATGGAGGAGAAAAGAGAAAAAAGTAATTTGAACAAGGAAATTACAGGAATGCTGATGCTTCCAGTCAGCCTGGAGGTAAGGCAGAGAGAACCATTCACGCTGTGCACGATGGCTTTTTATTCCTACATATCCCAGCTAGACTCCACAAACACACAGCATGCAGAAATCAGGAGTCAAGAACAAGTTGGAGAAACAATTCTGTTCAGGTTCAACATGAGATATTGCAGACAAGCAAGTCAGTTTGTTTTACTCAAACTCCTTCACTCACCCCATAATCAATGTTTAGCTTCCATGCACAGCAAGAAACAGGTTCTGTGCTTGTGTGCCTTTGACTCATGAAGGAGGAAAAAGCTTTGAAAATTCTATTCTTGGGAAGCAAGTGCAAGACTAAATCCTCATTTGAGAGAGACAAACACAGGAAGAAGCACCTGCTCCACAAAATCAGACTTGGGGCATGTAACAAATGGTGCATCCATGTGTCCCAGTCCTCCCATGTTCAAACATTTGGGTGCATCTCCCTAACAGTGACACTTTAGGTCAGCTACATCCCACTTCCAGCAGCTAAACTGGGGGGGAAACAGCCATGACCAGCAGCTCACCTCTTGTCAGAGCAGCCCGAGATTTTGGCAGCTCTGCCTCCTCCAAACTGAGGAAAGGAAGGAAGACAGGAACTCTGTCAGTGAGCAGATGGTGGGAGAAATAGTCTGCCACTGAGACTGTGTCTCCTGTTGCAGTGGAAAGATGCAGAACCTCTGCCCTACCCGAGCAGAGTTGGTTGTGCATTATCCATCCCCATTTTCTACCCCAAGCTGCTGTGGTCTGAAATGCCTGGAGTGTAAATGGGACTGCCAGCCTCATCCTCCTCCTCTGCTCCACCTGATCATTGTGCCAGCAGCCATCACAAGCACCAGCTACGAGCAAGCACTCTCCATTTCCTTATGCCTAAAGAGCTCTGTGCAGCATGATTATATTTTACCTTATTAGTTCCCTCTCTGTGCAAGTAACTACTGTATAGAGATAGGCAGTTCCTTGGCAAATCATAATTAATTACATTCTTGAAAGTTGAGCTCCATTACTAAAGTACTACTGAAAACACCACCTCCTGATTGGCCTAAAGACTGAATTTATTCTGGGCTCCCTCCAATCAGAATTAATCTTTCTGGAGTACAGTGAAGTGTCACCACTGAATCAACACCAGCAGCCCAAGTGACAGCAGGCGACATCATTACTCACCTTAGATAACAGACCTCAAGTCATTGAAACAGGCAGGTGTTGGAGGCTGTCTCCCATTCCAGAGTAATGCTCCTGCCGTAACTGAGCAGTAATTTTAGGGAGGCAAGGATAAATTCATTACCACTTGTAGGGTGCTCAGACATCACAGCCACAGCAGCCATGAGCACGTCCTGGCACGTGCACAGCAGGAATGCACATGGCACTGACACCAGCCATCCCTCACCCAGGTAACAAAGGGAGGGGCAATGCAATCAATCCACATCCTCTTTTTTTTTAGTAGCTTTGCTACTGCAAACACACAAAACTGAAGGTGAGAGAGGTGCAAGACCAGAATTTCCACAAGAGACAATATTTCATGATTAATCCCCAGCACCCTTATCTCACTTCCTGGTAACACATGGTATGGGAACTTATCAGCTGCTCTTTTTCCAGATTACAATAATCAATACCCTCACCACACAAAGTACCACATTTCTGCATTGATAAACTGCAGACATCAACAATCAGGGGAAACTTTTGGTGACATTTAACACTGGAGATTGCATTCTTGATTATCATTTTTTAAATGAGACATCCTAATTTAAAACCTTGGAAGAAAACAACTATTTCAAAACGAGATGACAGAGGTTTATCCATTCCCAAAAAGCAGGGAGTGTGGGTGCAAGAAGGTGTGCTTCCCATTACTCCAGGCTTTCCTGACCATCCCTACTTTGTTCCACCAAATAATGACTCTTGCAGTGGTATTGCCACATTCCACACAGAATCAGGTCCAGCAGCCCAAGTGCAAGACAGAGAATGGACTGAGAAACTTCAAGGCCAAGCTGGACAGGGCTCAGAGCAACCTGGTCTAGTGGAAGGTGTCCCTGCTCATGGAAAATGGTTGGAATGAGATGATCTTTAAGGTCCCTTCCAACCCAAACCATTTTTTTAATGAAGGAAAGACGATAATGCACCTGACTAGTTTAATGTTCAGGTCAGAGCTGTGTATCAGTAAATTGACAGGAATATCGACATCCATAAATCAAGATTTAGAGAGTTCAGAGTCCAGTTAGTTCAATCTGATCATGAATTATGAAAACAAACATTTTATAAAACAATCAATTCACTTTGCCTGGCACAAAATACAACCTTCAGGTAGCAAGCTAACAAATATGCCCAGAAATAAAAACATATTAAAATAGAACAATACATACAAATCTCATTCTTATTTATCTTTACCCACAGGTATTTCATTTTGCATTTCACCTGGATAATACCCAGGACTTCCTGGCACTTGCAAGATCAGTTATCTTAGCAGAAGGTCGAGCTGAACACCTTTTAATTAGGCTGGTTATTTAACTGTAGAGATCAACTCAAACCCACAGCTGAGATATCCATTCTTGCTGCAGAGCGCAGTTGGAGTTGCTCAGCTTCCTCTGACAGAGCTCTGAAACAATGGGTTTAATGGGGAAGGAAATGCCCATCCAATTCTAGTGCCTAATTCCATCTCCTTTCACTCAGGGAGCAATGCACCAGATGCTCTGGATTTCCTGCTTTGTCAACTCAGAGCAGTGCTATGTTCAGTTCTCACGTGTTGTTAGAGCTGTTTGTTGTCTGATAAAACGCAGTTCCTCAGGGACAGAACAGGGCTGTCTCGAGAGAAGTGTATAAATACACTTTATTCGGCTTTGAGAGGAACTCAAAACCACAAAGTTTGTCTGTGGGAAAATTCAAGATCCTGGGCTCACAGTTTCTGGGGTTTTCTCCGTTACCAACTGCTAAAAATGGAATTAGACACACAAACACAGTAACAGGCTAAGGAAGGGGGAACTTTACATCACACTCACTGCCTCTCTCCTTATATCTGTCTCTACATCTGGGGATCATACCCCTGTTTCAGGCAGCTGAGGTATCTCCCTTTATACAGTGACCCCATGGACAGCTGTCAGCTTTTGTTTCACACTTATGGGCTCAAAATCCCCTGTGTCTGACTCCAGGACTCTTCACTGACAACTTGCACAGAAGCCCAATTCCAAGTTATGCCAAGAAGATGAAAAGAAAGAGATTGAGTGTCCATAAAGTAGATAAGCCAATTATCAGCATGATAAGTGCTTTGTAACACGTTTGGGGTTTTTTGCTCCATAGCAGCTTGAACAAAACTCAACATGTCAACACTTTTACGGATTGATTTGAAGCAATAAAAACAGTTATCCATGCTCTTTCTAGGTGTGCCACAGCTGTGTTCCTGCCCAATGTGGCATTAACACAGAGAATCAGCACTCTCTCAGCTCTGTGTCCAGCCAAGTTTGTCAGCCTTGCCTTGGAGCAGGAAAGGAGCTCTCCCACTCAGCCCAGGGATAACAAACACCAGCCCCCAGCACCTAAAAGTCACAGCTGAGGTAATCTGAGCTTACAGCTATTTGCAAGTGAGCATCTCCAATCCTCAATTCCTGTTGTATGTCTAAATATTTCTTTGCCTACGGCCACATTAACAGTGCTGTGACAACTGAACCTGAGGTTTGCAGCATTTTCAGTCCTTGTTACACACAAACTCCACAAGGTCCGTCTGCCATGGTTACCCAAAATCCTAAAATGCCTGCAAACTTGTAGAAATCCACTTGCTGTCTGTACTGTTAGCACAGCCTTCATACACACAAGAATTATTTGCTCTTCATTACGTATCAGCCTGCAAAGTCCTTGGGAATTCAATATTAACTTTTAGAAATATATACATTGCCATTACTAATAAGGAAGTAAGCATTAGCTGTTCACAGCAAGAGAATGAAATCATTTAGACTGAAATGGATAGCTATTATAAGTGGTTTGCTAGAGTTTTTTATTTATCAGATTGCTTTGGGAGTAGAACCTTTATCAAATGGAGTCCAAGGAATCCTAGGTAATAAAACCTTAATAATTTCAGGGAGTTGTGTATGGGTGTCTAATTCTGAGACATTTCAAAAGCTTGAAGGTGTATGTTCAGTTTCCTAAGAACAAGGCCCATAAAGATACCAAATTAGACATTCATACATGGACATTCATAGATATCAGAAGTTATTTAAACACCTTAATCAGCTTTTCCAGTGGTTAGAGATAGTGAAAACTGCTGTGTGGTGAAAAGATTCACCCCACTCTTAAAGCCTCACATTTATTTTAGTCTGTTCATAGAACTGTTTTAACCAGCTCCACCAAACCAAATCTTTAAATCCTTCTTCTTTTCCTCTAGCCAAGAAAATTAACGGTGCAAAACAGTGGAATATTGGATAAGATAGGAGCAGAATGAGTTCCCTTCATATGAAACAGTAAGGCTTTCAAAGAATTAGATCTTCCATTTGACAGAGCACAGTCCACAACACACACAGAAAAGTTTTAAAAAGCAGTAGTGGGCAAATTTCCAAGGCCTCTGAATAATGAAACACTTGCTAATAAAGCAAGCCTTATTTTTCTCTCCTCTTTGGCATTTAATATCCTCCTGATTTGTGCACACTAACATTGTGTTAGCTGCAGGACACGTGAAGTGACAGAAAAACACAGCCTCCCCTCTGGGCTGGTCCCTTCCATCTGGTGATTAGGGCAGGGCACAGTGCAGCCATATGGCCATGATCAAGAACCCACTAATATCATCCAGAGTAAACTGGGAAATGCAATAGCCCACTTAGACTCCTAAGGATGATAAATGCCTCTCATTCTGTTTCTCCTCCCCAGTGGACATCTCAGATTTGTCTTTTTGCCCGCACAGATGAAGCTCTAGTTAGAATCACAGAATATGTGGGATTGGAAGGGACTCACAAGGACCAGAGTCCAACTCCTGGCCCTGCACAGGACCATCCTCCAGAGTCACTCCATGTGCCCAAGAGCATTGTTCAAACTCTTCTTCAGCTCTCTCAGGCTCAGGAGTGCCACCACTGCCCTGGAGAGCCTACCTCACCCTCTGGGTGAAAAACTTTTCCTAATATCAAACCCAAACCTCCCATGACAATTTCACCCATTCCCTGGGTTCCACGGGTCACACAGAGCAGAGACCAGTGTCTGCTCCTCCTCTCCTCACAAGGAAGCTGTGCCTGCAATGAGGTCTCCCCTTCTCCAGGCTGAATGAGCCAAGTGCCCTCAGCCACTCCTCACATCACCTCCCCTCAAGGCCTTCACCATCTTCACTGCCCAGCTTTGGACACTCTCTATTCGTTTCATACTTTGGCTTTACTGTGGTGACCAAAAGTGCCCCCAGTGGGGAGCAGAGCAGGACAATCCCCTCCCTTTCCCAGCTGGCAGAGCTGAGCCTGATGCTCCCAGGACAGGCTGGAATACCAGTGATACACACCAAAACCATGAGGTTTGCCCCTGTAACTGTCCATGAAACCATAAAAAAACCTGCTAACCTGACCTCTGTACTCCAAGTCCTGAAGGAAGCCCCTGCCCTCCAGAAAGGTTTCTGCTGTCATGGGAATTCTGAAACATCCTCCAAAATCCTGACACGCAGCACGCTGGTGCAACCCAGCAGCCGAAGGTTAGAGATGCAACTCCAGCAGTGATGCAGGAAGAGTGGAATACTCAGAGCTCTGTTATCTGCCTTGCTTTTACATATTAATAGAATGGGAAGAGCCTGCTTATCTCCCAGCAAACAGGAAGAAAAGGAAGGCAGAACTTCACAACTCCTTGAAGGACTCCTTGAAGACTTCACAACTCCTTGAAGCCACCTACAGGGTTCCAATAGTCCTTGTTGTACTGGTCCATTGACACAGCTTTTAGGGATATTAATTATATTAATTTCTTAGCTGCCAAGTCACTAAAAGTCAAGTCAATAACTCCCAGTGGAGCACAGCACAAATATTACATGTGCTAAGAAAACCTTTTTGAAGTTTTCATTGTCAGAAAGAGAAAGCAGGTCCCTACATCTCACCCAAACTACGTCTTAGATTGAAGGATTGAGTCTCAGGGGGGACACAAAGTGGGGTTTGATTGCCATAACTGCAGAAGCATTTTCATGTTTTCACTTGTCTGCTATAACAAACTCTCCTTGCTTAGCAGTAAGGGCTGTGGTCAGGGCCTGTGTAAGGATATTTTTAGAGGTTAGAGCTGCAGCCAAAAGCCTTCCTAATTCTCTAGTGCCAACCTTCCCTCCAAGGTAATATTTGAGAAATAGGCCAGCACAACTGCTGGAATGGCTCTGTGTTTTGGGAGACACCATCTCTTGAATGAGATATGCAACTGGAAGTTTATTTTTTTTTTGACTGCATAACCAAAAATGATGGCCCAAAACTGCGGGGAGCAAGTGTCAGCATGCACACTAAGTGCTTATCAGTAGAAATAATTATACAGAGTAATTGACAACTGAGTTTCTCTTACATTTTTACAACTCTGAAATAGCAGGAACCACAGGACCTCTGCTCTAGAACTCTCAAATAATAATGCCTACAGCAACATGACAGAACAGGAGACACTTGGTCAGAATTTGAGCATAATCTGCAATGTAATATCAACACACTTGTGTGAGCAAGTCTGGTCTTTTTTCCTGAAGCCGTTAAATTTCTTTTGCTTTCAATACCTGGGTGCTGCCTTTCAAGCTGTGCATGGAGCCCTCTTCTGGAGAAATTTGAACAAATAAAAGCTTAAGAATGCAGCAGTGTGAGCTCTGCATTAGGGAAAAGAGTTTGAGGACTAAATTTCTCTATTCACTCTAATGACAAGCTTGTAAAATCTACATATTTTTCCAATTAACTTGGTTGCAACCCAGTGAAACATGACAGTTATTGTTAAAATTATCAAAAATATGGGGATTTTTCCTCACCTTGTAGCCTTACTTACAAATTTTGAGTCATCTCTCTGCATGAAATGCATAACATAGAAAAGGAAGCCTGTAAACAACTTTTGTCTTAAAATAAATATTTTGTATATAGGTTTTAGAAAATATCCTTTGGGGAAAATTTAAGACATGCAGATTTTTTACATCTATCATATTAGAGTATGCATTTACTGCTTACTGTACCCTGTATAGTGAACTGCATAAGATACCAGAGTACATTTAGTTTTTATTGTCAGCTTCAGATCAATAAAGCTGTATATTATAGTTATGCTTTGGAGTTTCATAAGTGAATCTGAATTAAAGGATTACTTGAAACATCTTTCTCAGTTATTCCAGCTAATGTTTAGTTTTCCTCTTGGTGAAAAAGAGAACAGTTGGTAGTAGTGTAGACTAAATCTTTGCAAATGGAAAAATTAATTTATTGCCCACCTGTTTACTACAGTTTTTGCATAGATACTTAATGAGCTGCTTTGATATGAAAAAGTGATTCTCCATCTTCATCCTTTTAATGCCTCAAAAGGCAAAGTTTTTGTACTTCAAAAACACAGTTGAATTAGAAGCAGACCAAAAAAACACAAACCCCAAGTTACTAATTTTAGAAATGGTCTTTTTATTAAAAATAAACCTTTTACAGTTCATGTTCCTATTGACATAAAAGAAGTTCCTCAAACTTTTTTCTCTACACTGTAAACTTTGCTATCATTACTTTGAAACCAAGCTATCACTATCTTCTGCTTCCACAGAAAGATTCCTAGATTGCTCCTGCTTAGAAAGAATTCTATCAAACTTGGTCCTTTTCTGACTCCACTTGCACTGCATTATGAGAGACATTCCTGCTACTCCTAAGAGAGAAAAAAAGGAAACGTGCAGAAAGAGATCCCCAAATGTGTTACAACCACTACACAAGCAGATGGCTGCATTTGTTTAATATGTTGTTTCTCCCATTCTTCTGTTTACTTTTCCTGTCACATGAAAGTTGTGCATGGCTGTTGAAGAGAAAAGCCAAACAGTGTTTCAGTAAATCCCATTTCTTTCCCTAGCATGGCACCCACTCCAACTCATACTTTAACCTGCCAATACTCAACAGCTAGACCTAGAAGATGCAATTACATCCACTTCCATATTACAGTCTGATTCACTCCCCAGTTCATTACCTCTTAGACATGATCTAGAGAGTAAACTTGGAGATGCATTAGCTCACATGGAGAGAGAGACAGGGCCAGACAGAGCTGTACATGCTGATAAAGAAGGTGGAGTGCAATTTGAGCATGAAGCGAGGCTAAATCAACACAGGCTCAGCCCTGCACTACAGTAGAACTCAGCCCAGCCTGGGAAGAAACTCTGAAGTATCACAGAAAGTTATCAATAAAGTGCAGAGGGTGTTTTCAGAATCAAGTGTCTGTGCCTTGTCAGATTTTAAGTACTCATTAATGTAAAAAAAAAAAAAAAAAAAAAAAAAAAGCCAGCTATGTTTAATAGGCCCTAGAAGTCCATCCTCCTGTATCACATACATACTGCTTTCCTATAAGTGACCACTAAAGAAACCCCAACTCAAGATTATTAATTCAGCAGTGTGTTAGAGGCGCTGTAAAAAAAAAAAAAGACTGAAAACAGAGAGAAAGCCAAGCAAAGCAGATGGGAGGTCTCAAAGCCAAGATGAGAGTTGAGGACATCCACAGGTTACCTTAGCACTGCCCGTGCCCTCTCTGTGCCCCAGCCCCTCTGCCCCCTGAGCATTGCCACCCACTGCCAGCCCAGGCTGGATCCCAGCCCACTTGTGACAACTTCTGGTCCCCAGAAACCCTCTGGGTGTCCCCAGCCCACGGGACAGAGCTCAGCCCTCCCTGAGCACAGCTTGGCCACAGTCCCGAGCCGGTCCTGAGCCGCCCGCCTCGGGCCGTGCCAGGGAGCCCAGCCCGGGCTGGCAGTGGCCGTGCCAGAGCTCTCCGTGTGGCACCAGCACACGCTGCTCGGCACCCAACCTGGGGCAGGGCAGCTGCTTTCCTTAGTTGCAGGATTGTTATCCCCAGCCCACCCAAACGCCTTAGTGCTTGCTCAGAGCCCATCCCAGCCCCCGTCCCTCAGCTCCAGCCGCCCACGTCCTGCAGCGGCTCCGAGCAGCTGAAACCAGGACCTGAGGGTCCCGGCCCTGACGCACATCACCCGCTGCCTCCCCTCACACGCTGCCAGGCTGCTCCAGCGATAAAGCTCCCCCGATGCTGATCCCTCACGGCTTTTCTCCTTTCTGCCCTGTTTGGGATCAGCAGACCGAATGCCCGCTGGAGACTACAGGGGCTTCAGCGTCCTGAGCACTTGTTTGACACCACACCTCTAAGGGTTAACAAAACCACTCGGTCGCAAGTCGAAAAAGGCATTAACTTTCATCCCTGCTCAGTGCAGAGGATCTCAGCCCGCTGCCACTAAACGCAAGTTTACGGAGCTCCTAAGGCAGAAGGAGCTGGACAACAACAAAGGATCTCCAGCCCTGCTCGGAGCTGCCCAAAGTGACGCTGTGACAGCAGCGAGAGAACAGAGAGGGACCGGGGGTGCTGAGGGGTGACAGCCCAGCTCGTCCCTGCGCTTTGACAGGCAGCAGCAGCGGGGCTTCGGCAGCTCCGTGTTTTCAAGGCTGGGTGTTTTTTCCTCTGCTTTCTGGCAGAGGGGGATCTATTACATTTAATAAGAGAAAGGCTACATAGCAAGTCGCTAACGGAGTGTTACACATCTATCAGGAGAGTACGGGGAAAGGAGCCTTTTGCAAGGTCTGGTTTTATTTCTCCTCCATGTTCCCCCCTCCAATTCTTTTATTTTTTTAAAAAAAGCAATAAATAACGTGAGCTGCCTGTAACAGCCTATAAACCTACTACCCAGCACAAGCCACAGAGGAAAGAGGCAAATCAAAGTTGCAGCATTTGATATGACAGAAAATATTGCCGCTGCAGCTGCAACCGAGACACTTGAAAGATTCCCCCCACCACCCTTCCTGAAGGGAAACAAAAAATGCTGTATATCACACGGCAAATTGGTTGTAATTGTAAATCAGGGAGCTATGAGAGCCTGCATTCCTACCGACTGGCTTAGAGCAGAGATCCTGAATCTTTAAACAGTAATTCAAGCAATGTATAATTACTCAGAAATCAGAGCTGAATTACAAATACTTTCAAATCCAAATGCACAAAAGCAGAAAGATGAAAGAAAGCAAGGAAAAAACACACATTTCTTACCTGGGACAGCAGAAAAGACAGAGTAAGTTGAGTTTTGTGCTGCATTTTGCCAGACTAGAAGGTACCAGAGGCTTTTTCATTCATGCACTCGGCTGCACTGAGCATATTTTCACTGTGAAACAGCCTTTGAGAAGAGACTCTGCCTTGAGAGCCAGCCAACTTCCCAAATAGATCAGCAGCATCATCACTAAAGCATTGGATAGAGTCTGATGACCAGAACCAATGGCTTTACAAGGATGATTTCTTCACAAAGCATCCCCATTTTGCATCACACATATTGAGCAAGCACCTCTACAAACACAGCACCTTTAGAAAGCGTTTTTGCTTTGGTGTATTTCTGTGTTTAGTTTCAATCTAACATCATGCTTTACATATCTCAATAGAATTTTCCCTTTTAGAGAATGGAACTGAACAGAGAGAAATAAGAGCAAGTCTGAGCACCACTGCAAAGAGAATCTCTTTATTAAAATGTTAATAAGGTAAACTTATTTTCAATAATTCAAAAAAAATGACCTCTGCAGTTTTGGTTACTACCAAGCCTTAGAAGGAGAACACAATGAAATTTTTCAGTGCAGTAGAAATACATGTTATATTTTGTGTTTTTCCCTCAATCTCACAAATCACAACGAAGACAGATCCATTCTAGCCTGCAGAAAAAATGCATCATGAAGCAATAGATTTTATTAACTGCTTGGGTAATGGCAGAAGTAGCTTTTAATTCAACAAACTAGAATCTTGGAGAGAATTTTGAAGGTGCAATGTCCTTCAATTAGAAAAAGTTTTCCTGTTTGAAAGAGGGGACCTGTCCCAGAGAAATCCAGAAAAATCAGTTCCTTGAGACATGTTGCAGCCCAGCAAGCAACACAGGCAGATGGACCAAAGATTAGGAATGAACTCCCCTGAGTGCATTTCCAACTCCACCTCTCCTGCCACTCCCCAGTATCACAACACTCCAGTCCTTTTCTGACTTGTCTCCTGGCAGTCACCAGGATTACTTAGCAGCACCCTTCCCCCATTTTTAGAAGGATCAGAAGTCTCCTCAGTGATGTTTTCCCCCTCACTTGCTCATCCAGCAGAAGCAGCTGCCATCACTTTCTGCTGTGCCCCACCACAGGTGGTTGCTGTGCTGGTGGAGATGAGAAGAAACGTGGGGAGGGAAAGGCAGGTAGGGATAAAGGAGCTGCCAACCACTTTGAGCTCCCCAGCATCAGCAGGAGCTCCCAGCTGTGAATGATGTTGTTTGATGCAACCACTGCTAGTCTACTGCTCAGAGCTTACATCTTCCTTTACATACCCACTGGACCGAAACTCAGGGAAAACAGTGTTCTTCCTCACAGGCAGCAATAACTCCATCACACACGAGTATAAATTAATACTCAAGTTGAAACAGAATCCAAACAAAACCCAGCAGGAGCTACCAGTAGCAATAATAATGCTCTACATAACAACAAAAGGTTCACTGCTTAGACATAAAAAGAAAAAAAAGCAGGTAGGTTGTTTTCTTTTTCATATTTTTTTTTTCTTAGGCAGAAAACCAGCCTAGCAAGATAAAACAGAAAAACCTCAGAGCTCTTTATGATGAGAAACACATGAGTGACCACCTCCCATTTCTCTTTCAGAGAGCCAGTTTGCCACCAAGTACAATTCCCAGCCCCAAGAAGAGCACCTAGAAATTTCTAAGCCAGGCTGGGTGGGCTTATCCCACAGAAAACAGCACCACAGAAAACAGTTCCTTTGTATGGGGGCACTGGGATTTGGACACTCTTAACCCCACCAACAGCGGCCAACAGCTGAGTGAGTTACCAGACCAACCAGAAGTAGGTGGTGGCTGAAAGAAACAAAGGCATATCTGCATCCTGTTTTACAGGAAAGGGACTCATTTAAAAAAAAATAGAAGTCAAGTCATGGGGTAGATGATTCACTGCAAGATAATGCAACATGAGATTTGAGCCAACACGAACAGTTATTTTCTGCACAAGGCACAACATGGCTGTGGGGCCATCCCAGCACGGGGGCAGAGAGGGGAATGAGGAGTTTGAGGTGTTCCCAATGGTCTTGCAGGAGCACAGCCATCCCTGCAGCCATGGCATCCCTCCTCATCCAAAAAAAATGGGCACCACGACCTGGCGTAGGGCAGGACCTGCCTCCCCAAGGGGCTCTCCCAGGCAAAAGAAGCCACATACCACAGCCCTTTACCTCCAGAAACAGCCAAGACCCTCTAACAACAATTAAAGAGAAAATAATTTTTAAAAAAAACCAAACTCACCAATTTTTATCTCCAGTTCCGCAGAGCTTCTTCCTCCTGTTGCAGCCCATCCCTCCTGCTGTGTCCTCTACTCACAGCTGCTCTAACTTATCCCCTAAAAGGGCAACTATTGATTCCTGGAGGGGGGATAACCACTCCTACAGGGGTAATTAACCATTCCTGGAGGACTAATTAACCATTCCTGGAGGACTAATTAACCATTCCTGGAGGGGTTAACGCTTCAGAGGCCACTGCCAGCCCCGGCACCACATGGTGCCCAAGTGAGAGGGTGGCTGTGCCCCCTGGCTGTGCCCACCCACAGGGTCTGGCCACACTGGGACGTGGCCTTTGGGCACTGCTCAGCTGAGGAGAATTCCAGCACAGCACAGCCCTGGGGTAACTGGGGGCCCCAGCAGGGAGAGGTGGCAGCTGCTGCAATCAGGGGTTTGATTGCTTGCAGGTGGGCCCCCAGCCCAGCTGTGTCTTCTGGGGTTAGGCACAGAGTCTTCTCTGCTAATTAGCTTATTAATGAAGAGCTAGTGGGCTAATAATTAGAAATTAATATTTGGTGCCTGTGTCTCAGCTTTAGGTAACAGGAGGAGGTTCAAACTCTACAGAGCTTTGCTGAGGAGCTGGAGAAGAGGCAAGACTGCAGGTGAGGGAGGGTGGTCTCTCTCTAAACCCCAGCTTGGGGCAACATTGCTGCACAAATGAAATAAAGCTGAGGTGCCATGGAGCAACAGTAATAGAAATAACAGCCTCAGCTTTAAAGCATACTAATGAGAGGGTCCAGACCTCCCCTTTTGCAGTGAGCTGTGCTTCTCTTCCCTCCCCACACAAAATGTGTTGTAAGCTTAGGCAGTGACTGAGAGGGTCTTGGTTTGTGACAAAGAAAGCTCCTGCCAAGACCTTTTCTGATCCAAAACCATGTTAACTGATGGGTGTAATATGGTCTGTAGTCTTTAGACACAAAATGCCATCTTTTTCACTTGTAAAATGTGGAGCAACTCGACACGTCAGCTCTCCATGACATTCTGTGGCCACAGGGGCCAATGCTGAGCTGAGGCTAATGTGAACAGCAGTAATTGCCTGCAACACACAAGGAGTTTTCAGAGATAGACCCATTAGCAGATGAGGGAGTGACTGCATGCTGCCAGAAATGCCTTTTGACCTTCAGAAGATTTGCCCTATTTTGTAAAAGCTGAGGATCAGCCGCTACGAATCTATCAGAACAAGGGACGTTTAATTTCCCATTAAAGTGGGTCACATAAGAAATCTGGATTTGAGAGAGAGGGACTAATTTCCCCTGCCATGGTACTGGCAATCTACACTCCTGGCTGCTTCACCAGGTTGCATTTTTCTTTAAGCCTGGAAAAAGGTTTTAGCCCTGGGCAACAACTAAGGGTGTGACAGTAGGACAAGAAGTTGTAGTAAATGTGCCTGGCCTGAGCTGGAATCCATAGAGGAGTGAAATCCCATCTTCCTGCCTGAGGTTCTCCAGCAGGAATAAGTGAAGCCACTGGCTGTAATAATGTTTTATTCTGGAGGATAGATATTCAGCAGTCTGCAACAGAGCTGATCTAGTGAGAGTTGAGGGATGCATTTCCAGGTACTCTGGCTTTCTGCTTGGCAGCTCTATCAAAACAGGTTTGGGTACGGATTTCCAGTCTTAGCAAGAGCTGAAGTTTCTTTGGGAAAGAGTCACAAAAACACCAGAAAAAGGGGGGTTGCAGTTTGAATTGGAGCCCACAGCTTTTCATTATGTCCCCAAACCAGGGCCTCTGTAATATCCCAAACTCCTAAAAGTCTTTCTTACATGAAGGATTTACTGGCAAGTTTGGCACAGAAAGTTTGCCATTAATTAAGCTTTCTCTGAAACCTGTGGGACTTCTGAATGCTTTGTCTACTGTTCCCCTTCATCCCAGCCCAAGCTCTGGGATAGTAAAAAGGTTTTGTTTTCATACTTGCTAACAGGCAAGTCACAGGCAACTAGAACAAACTGATACTTCAGTGGAAAGAAACAGGGTGTGTTCCATTGTCAGAACAGGACTAAAAATGGTTAGTCAAACAGGAATTTTACATTTTAGAAAAATCCTTAAGAGACCATCACACCCTTTTCTGTACAAGTAATAATAATAATCAAAGAAATTCCTGTTCTGTGTGAACACAAGATCCAGTTTTTCAGTTCTTATAGCAATAAAACCTATTATTGTTTGGGTTTTGCATGTTTTCAGATCCCTGAGACCTTTAAACATTAAAAAAAATTATGTTGAACTTCTAAAACCGAGCTATTGTAAATCATTCTAGAGTATCAATTTGCAGTAGTGTACATCTAAATTTCTAATCCTTCCTTGAACCAGAAGCAAACTGTTCCTTAAATTCAACCTTCATCTGAACCAAGATAGGGAAGGAGTGAAATGAGCCTTAGGTATATGGTGGGTTGGGTTTTCCACAGCATCTTCTTTGTGGAAAAATGTTTGGTTTTATTTCCTTTCTCCCTCTGGGCCCCTTTGTGGAAGAAGCTCTTGCTCCTCAGCTGACTTCCAGCGTCTGAGAGTTTCCTGGAATAGTGCAGGTATTATCTCACAATATGAACTTGTGCCTTTCTGCTGAATCACAGCAATTGAGCTTTTCCTGTGAGCTTGCCCCAGCTGCAGAGCTCCCAGGTACCATGGTTTAGTGACAGCCTGCAGTAATTCAGCCACTTGTAACCTACACCCCATCCATGGGCAGGCTGTTGAATTCTGCCTCTTTATTTACCCTCTTTTCAGTAATCCAGAGGCTTGGAATGGGCTGCCCAGGGAGGTGGTGAAGTCACTGTCCCTGGAGGTGTTTTAATGCAGACTGGATGTGGCACTCAGTGCCTTGATTCCTTAATAAGGTGATTTTAGGTCATAGGTTGGGCTTGATGATCTCAAAGATCTTTTCCAACCCCGATAATTCTGTCATTCTGTGATCTCACAGACCATCAGCATAGGT
The DNA here is from genome assembly GCA_013396995.1 of Dicaeum eximium. Lineage (NCBI taxonomy): Eukaryota > Metazoa > Chordata > Aves > Passeriformes > Dicaeidae > Dicaeum > Dicaeum eximium. The sequence continues at coordinate 829,493 of VWZP01010881.1, read as the reverse complement.
GTCCTCTCTACAGCACAGGAGTATAGAAAAGTATCCTTGCAGTGTTCCAGAAGGAAAACAGGCACAGGACACAAAGAGACCTGATTAAGATCATAAAGGGGGACAAACCCAAAGCTGTAAATTGCTAAAAGCTTCAGGCACTGGCTCTTTTGTGTACTGAAAGAACCCCTGGCCTTCCTGAGGGACCGGGACCTTCCTCTGTTATTGTGCAGAGCCCAAACTGAACCACAGCTTATTTCAGCATCTCTTCCTTGGCTGGGCTATCTGTTCCTATTCCTCACATGTGCCTCTCCCTCCTTGTTCCAGCACCGTGCTCCTTTGCCCTCCCTCCTACACAGGATTGTATCTGGCCTGAGTACAGGTGTTCTGGAAGCAATTACAGCTCCGTGCAAGGAGAATATGATGCATGGCAGCTCATTAGTTGTTTGCCATTATTATGGGAATGACTCCTTGCTTCCCTTCTGACCTCACCTATTGTCTAGGAAATGAATGGATATAGGAGTGAGAAAATTTGTTTTGGCAATGGGATCTGTATTTTCCAAGACTCTGTAATATTAAATTCTGCCCAGAAATACAAATCAGAATAATTAACCAAACAAATGCACAAAAGACTTTATCATTCCCTATTTTGGTAGCAACTACACTAACTCAAAGTAATTATTTAAAATTCACTGTGCCAGTTTATTAGAAAAGTTACTCTTTTATACATTAAAAAAAAAAAAAAACATTTCCACAGAAAATGAGAGAAAAAGCAAGTTATCACTGTCAGAAGTTCTTCTAAGACATATCCAAACTTAAGATATTCATCATGAGTAATGGGAAAGTTAATACTGCAGGAATAAATTAACCACAGAATTTTAATGGCTTTATTGTGTGACTGTTTCTAAAGCCCAACCAAATATCAGCTAGGAAATTCAAATGTAAGAGATATGCTCTTAAATCTCACAGTTACGGATTTTTTTTTAAATCCCTTCTTATGATATAAGGGTCATTTAAAATATTCTACCATGAATGTACAGCTTACTTATGGGTAGAACATTTCACCATTCTTACCCAGCCACAAGCCAGCTTAATCTTTCATCTTTTCACAGAGGAACAGTAGATACATAAGTATATTTTAGAGGGAATAAAATGGCTGAGAGAGAGGGAGAATGTGTCAGTCTTGGAATATCTCTGTGCACAGGACTTGAGCTGACACATGGGCCCAGAGCTGTTAAAATCCTGGCTTTGGGCATAGCTGCTTGCACTGGAGGTGTTAAGAGAGTGGGGCACTGCTCTTTTTTATGCCATTTTCAGCTGTTTTGTTGGGTTTTTTTGGCCAGTGCAGCTCCTTATTTCACGTGTCATGATCATAAAAAATATGTTTGCAAAGCCACTCCATCAGAACCGTGATTGTATTTGCCCTGGGCAAGGCAACAACTGCATGGCCTTGGGCTAGAGACTGGGTCGTGTACCAGAGAGCTGCCCCAGAGGGAGGAAAAGAGCAAAACCTGCCTCAGAAAATGAAAAAGGCACATCTGAGCAACCTCTTCTAGGGAAAGGTGTCCCACCTCAAGGTGCCCAAAGCACTCTGTGGTTCCCTGATTTCACGTGGAGAACAGGCTGGGCAGCCCCAGCTGTGGCAGGGCCAGGCCGAGGGTGAGCTCAGGGATGTCCTTGTCCCTCTGAACCCAAACTGCCATCAACTGCAGCAGCAGCAGCAACATTGCACCCTCCATCCTTAAACTCCCTCTCCCCCATTTACATTCACAACCTTTTCTCTGTGCAACAGTCATGGCTTTCAGGCAGATAAATATCTTACATGCTTCTCAAGGGTGTCATACGCTATTTAGTATTTTCCCTCTGGTATCAGCACCTGTTAAGCATGGAAATAAAGTGATTAGTCTCACATGTTTGGCTTCAAAAATTGATTTTAGGATACATCTCCTTATCATTGGTAGATTTGCCAACTCAAAACTATGATATTATCTTCAATGATAAATTTTCTCAGTCTTGAAAAGTAGGGATTGCACTGGGAAATTTTCTGGATGTCCCTTTCTCATGGAATTTTCTATACCTATCAAGCCATTTTTGACAAAGCTCTCTGATATTACGTAGCCTTAGAGGAAATTTGTCTCTGCAGATCCAGACATGACTTAAGGAAAAAAAAAAGTCCTTATGATGCAGGGGTGGAAAAATTAACATTTGAAAATTGAATGTTCTTTTAATAACCAGAAAGCTGTTTTGTTTGGGTGGTTTAGGTCTGAAAATAACCTGGAATTTTAATCAGGATAATCAGATTGTATAAAACATAGCACTCAACCTGAATCAGGGGATCCTTTCTGCCCTCCTGCATCCAGAAGGTGCATTGGGCTTGATGCATCTTCAAGTTTTGGCTCCTTAAGGAAGAATCTTTCTGAAACAAATCACTCTGTATACACCAAAAACATCTGATTCTTACACTGCTTCTTTACATGCCTTTGAAATACTGTATATTATGCATGAATTCTTGGTTCATCATGTATCCTGAGATCTCTTTGTATTTCATTGTTTGTCTTCAATTTTGTATCTTGCTTATGTAAAATTCATTAAGCCTCTGTAAATATGAAGAAAAAACCTGTTCCTTTTGCTGTCTCCCTTGGGATTCTGGAAGGTTACCTTGCCTCATGCTCATCTGTAATCTCTCTCTTGGGTTTAGCTTTTAATGTGTGCAGTACTCCAAGAAAGAAGCAATCTAGGATGTTTTACTAGGCTTAGCCTCAACGTGAAACAAACAGTTCCTTTTGAATTGATGGAACTGGATCTTCTAACACTAGAACAAAGTGTTCTTGTATTGCCTTGCCTTGGTCGGGTTGTGACCTTAAAATTACCTGGTTTTTGCTGGCTGGGCCTGTCAGAAAGGAGCAAACAGCTTGCAGTGGGTCATTCTGGGGCTCTGAGCATCACTTAACCCTCATCCTGAGGTCCCTTGTCAGCTGCTCCATGACAGAGTGTGGGTTGGAAATTTGCTTTCTTTTAATCAGGAATGAAGGAAGGATGGAATGCTGTGAAAATGACCCACATCCAGGTACTAAATTCCCTGGTTTTTCCAAAATAGGACTTTGGGAAATCTAAGAACTCCCACTGGCCACGCTTGGTAAAGAACCAGTGCTGCACAGCCTCGTGCCTGCCATGCAGCAGATCTCTGCTCTCCTGGGAGCTGCAATCCACTGACATTTATTAGAGCAGCTTTGGGCATGTTCAACTTTAAGCTGAACCCAGCACTGACAAGCCAGTAGATCAAAGAAGCCACAGTCAGCTGCACAATACCCTTTTTCCCCTCACACTGCAGTTAACAACATCAAATCAGGAAATCCCCTAAGCTGCAAAGAGTTGGAAGCTGGAAAAGCACTCAGGGGAAAGATCATGAGAATGGCTTGTTCCTGCTCCTCCTTAGGCATCTGTTTATGGCCACTGTTGCTGTGGGTCTCTCAGACACCAGGGTAAATGCATTCCTGAAAGATGACAGAAGAATTCCTGAGAAGGCAAAGGGGCAGAGCAGAAGGAGGGGAGCTGGGGGGGTTTGGTGTGGTGGTACCCGAGCAGGAGCAGCGATGGTGACAAAGGTTGGGATCAGCACCTGCAGGCAGCAGCCCCTCCCCATGCAAGAGCAGGAGGTGTGTAGGCTGAGCCCTCTCACTCTGCTGGTGGCCATCTTTTTACTCTTTTCCTTCTTTTTAATCAGGAAAAGGTCCCTGCCATCAGTTGGGGCACGGGGGAAGCAGAGGGTCTGTGCAGCTGCAGGGCAGGGCTGAGCTGTGCCAAGGGTAGCTGTGCTCCTGTCAGGATGCTCTTAGCTCAGGCAAGGCAGGTGAGATGGATGGAGCCAGCACAGCTGTTCTTGTCTTAGACACTGAACAGAGCTTAGCAAGGAAAAGGAAAGTCCAAATAAATAAGAATTATTCTGTAGCACTAGGAGGATTCTGTAGAAATAGAGATATTTTCTAAGTAGCTGTTTTTGTCATAATTTGGAGAATAAAATAAACATTTTCTTCTGAGAGCTGTTTAAATGTGGGGAAGGCAAACCTGTTTTTTGAGATATACCTCACAGCAATCAATGTCTGGTTCCAAAAAATGGACAATGTGAGCTCCTAATGCCCATGAACCACACCCTGTGTAGCAGCAGTGGCCAGCTGCAGCCCTGGGGAGATCTGTGCATCACAGCCTGGGGACGCAGCAAAGACAACAGGATGCTGAGAGGTGCCAGTTTTCCACTTTTCAGCAGGTTTCAGAGAGATTCAATAGCACCTTGCATTCAAGGCAAGGAGAGCTCTTAGAAAGCTCTGGTGGAAGTTCTCAAGTGCAGATCCTGGGATGACCTGGGTGGGTGGCACATGGGAATGGCATTCCTGAGGTCCAGCTGCTCTGGGAGCAATGGGAGTGAGCTGTTTGTCACATCTGTGCCACCCCTCCCTGGAGCCCAGCACATCCAGGGTGCTGCAGGGACATTCCATAATAAAACATCAGCTCAGGGCATTGGCTCTCTGCCTGGCACCCAGAGAGATGTGAACTTTTTGTGCTGTGGCAAAGGAAAAATTGGGTTTTTTAAAGCTTTTTTTATCTTTTTTTTTTTGTAATTCTACTTGCTAAGTAAAGAGGGATTAAAATAAAACTTCAGAGCAGAATGCACAAACTAAAATACTGCTTTATTTTAGGAAGGGGGATTTTGGGAATGCTGACTCAGCTACTGGAATCAGCACTTCCCTGATTGCCCTCAGTTTGAGACCAAAATTTAAGTATTTAAGTAAGATACAACAAAATGAAGGGTGCAGATGAGTTTGTTAACCAGTGGGTAGGGGGTGCACCTGAGAGAAGAAAGCTGGTTCAGTGGAAGCAATTATAAATAATAATTATTAACAATTAACTCTTTCAGTCTATTCAACCCTGAAAGCCAGAGATATAAAGTAATGGCAATCAAATGTTATTAAACATGCCAAGTGTCTCAAGAGATAATCATATATAATCAAGCTTCAATAGGAAGAAATAAAATTTACTTATGATTAGAGCCAAGTCAAAACAGATGCAAAAAGAGCGAGTAAACTCAGCAGAAAAAAAGTCCTCAGGATATCTACTTATATGGGAATTTAATGGAGTTCACTAAATAAGTAAGCAGACTAGAAAGTGATGAAAGCTGGTCTCTGAATGAAGCAGTCAGGTTGTAGGTTCTTTGGGAAATGTCATTATTTATCTATCTAACACCATTTCAAAGCTTGTAGTTATAATATTGCCAGGGAGCCATCAGCCTGAAAGTAGAAAACAATAATTGTTGAAGAACTTCCTGAGAAATAGCTTTTAAGCCTGGAAAGCTGAGAAGAGATGGGTTTAATCACAAATCAAGTTAAGGAAGAAAATAATGAAACAGAATTCCAATGTAACAGAATGCTGTTTCAACATTTAAAAACAAGTTGCAAAGAAGAGCTGCAGACAATATTTTGACTTAATACTTTATTCAAAAGATGTCAGCACATAAATTAGGAGCCTTACTCTACCATGACAGGATATTGGATCACTACCACAGAAAAAGAAATCACCAGTAATATTTTCTGCTTAATAAAGAGGGTGAATAGAGAGGGATCTGTTGATGAGCAGCTCTCAGGCAACTTTAGGTGGGTGTGTTTGTACAGGTATGCAGCCAGCTAGCACAGGAGTTATCCAGGTTTTTGTAGCTTTCAGCTGAAATGGAAGAGAAAATGGAGCTGAATCCTGGCTTCTCATAACCTCCTTTTCCACCTGGTTAAGAAAATAAAGCATATTTCTCCCTAAAATCTCTGCCTCACTGTGAACTCCTTTGCACAGTGTCATTACTTGGATGATGATGCAAAAACAGAGGAGAGGCAAAGTGTAATATTGTAATCCTTCAACCAAAGCCTTCAGTTCTGACCTAATATTGCTGGAATATTGGACAGATTTAAAATACTGGGGCTTGGGGAATCAATTTTCCAGTGGAGTGCCAGAGTAACCTGCCAGCTCCATGTGAGCTGATGTGGGAGTATCCAAAATCATCTCCTGCTGCCATCCCTGCCCAGCACCCTCCAATCCTGCAGCACAAACTGGCTTTGCACTGCCTGCTGCTGCTGCTGCTGCTTTATGCAAAACCCTTGCAGAGCATAAACCTCATAACAAGAACAGACAAAACGGATTTGTACACTGAGGAGAAAGCCCTGGAGGTCTTGCTGTGCCTGCTGGTGACACTTGCCCTACCTGGAAACTGCATTTCTATTGATTAATCATGGAGGAGCAAGGAGGCAGAGTGCTAATACATCCTGAGGGCATTGATTCCAGGAATCAATGCTGCCACATATTTATGCCAGATTTTTCATTCTTGGCATACCTCCTTATTTTATGGTTCTGTGGTTACACAAGAGCCTGGTGAGACTCTGCTTCTGCCAACACCCACTCAGCCCTGAGCAGGATTTTACCTGAGTTCTTGTGGTTTCACAGGTTTTAGCAGCAGTAAGTTCAGCCAAGCTTAGCTCCTTGCTCCCCCAGTTTGTAGGGGATTTATCCCAAACCATTTCTTCCACACCAAGAAATACATTAGCCTCGATCAGCAGGTGAGACGCCGTTAGAGACGACAGGTTGTCTTGTTCCTTCCTCTTTGCCATGAAACAAGCAGCATGAAAACACATCCAGGCTGATACATTTTTCAGGCCTTTTACAATATGTACGCAGCTGGTTCCGTTGACAGATCTATCCAAGTGTTATAAAGCATCCAAACATCACATCTTTATCTGCATCCTGGACTAGCAGGCAAAAATATTTTTATTCCCCACCAGAGAACTGGAGCATTTGTCTCCAGGTACGTTCTCTGCAGGAGTTCTCTCTTACTCTGAATTTTCTGTAGGAAATTCATAACTGTGGCATAAATGGCCAGTTCATAGCACTGACCATTACTCACATGAGGAATGCAGATGCAGACAACCCGGTTTCACAGAATGTTTTGTTTCTTTTTCCACAGAAACTAAAAGATCTCCTGGATTTCGTACCTATGAACATAATTCTTCATCAGGGGAGTTCAGGTAGGAGGTGAGGTTTGCTGGAGATTTTGGTAGGAATTGCACCACACCTGATGCTTTGAATTTCTTGAGGAGATTCCCTTGGCAGGCAGAGGAACTGAACCAGACAGACAATGTACAACAGCACCATCTGGTGACTCCCAATAATCTCACTGTTGCCCCAGTCGCCAAAGACAGGTTCCACTAAAAAAAAGAAAGAAAGAAAAATAAGGATACACATATTTGTAAAAAGGAGAAAGATTCAGTAAGAAATTATTCTAAGTTACAGAGCCAGTCATCTCCATATGTGTGCAATTTTCGTACTGCATGAAGCAGTAGCAGCAAAAGGAGATGGTTCATAAATGATTTGGGGAATCTGGTTTTAGCTGACAACTGTGTGATGTTCCATCCCTAGTCAAGCAAATTCTAGCATTTAACAAAATACTCAAAAGTCAGCCCAAGCCCCAGGAAAACCGTCCTTGGTTAGTATTTAATAACCAAGCATTTTGCACCTGTGTAACTCAAATGGGATCATCTTTCTGCTTTCACTGTGACCTGTTTGGGCTTTGAGTGTGTCCTGAAGATGAATCTGCAGCCTCTGGGTGGAAGGGGCTGATCTGGGCATGTTGTTCTGGGGGTTCTCTGGGAGACAATGCTGCAATCATAAATCCTGGTGAAATAATTACAGAAATATTTTCCTTCTGAGCATCAGCAAGGGAGATATCCTTAAAGGGTTTAGTAGAGTTCCCAAATTCTTTAGCTTTGTTTATTCCTTGCTGGCGTAGCCCAGTCTCTGAGCTGGATTTTGTAAACACCCAGCTCAGTTCTCTGCTATGAATGTGATGTGGTGAGAGACAACACCCAGCAACGAGATGATGCTTGGGTAAATCTGAAACAGAAGAGACTGGAAGGTTTCTGAGAGAGCACAGGAGAAGCATGGAAAAGTCTAGGAGCTTCCTTACATGGTTGTGTGGTTGGTTAGCATTTAGGAATGAATTGCAGGAGAAATGCTGAAGAAAAAGGTTCAGCTTGCTGTGACTACAGCTGTGTTTATATTTTCTAAAAAAAAATTCCAGAGTAGTTGAGCACAATAAGATTTTCTGCAGAGTTAAAGCCAAAGGAGAAGGCTTGGGAATTTAAGTAGCAGTCCTGGACTTGATGAGAAGTCACTGGAGAGTGAAGCCAGTAATTACAAGGTCATTGTACATCTCAGGGGTCTAAATGACACCCTTAATGCATTTTTGTGCTGCACATGGATCCCAAAAGATTTCCATTACTCTGTTCATGTCAGCTGGGACGTGTGTTTGGTGCTGGGCCATGAATTCTTCACTGACAGCACCATGTGACTTTGCAAACAGTCTTTTCAGGTGCTCTTTTTTATACTCAGTTTTGTTGAAGGATGCATATGAAGGGACAATCTTGCTGCAGATTTTTCATTTAGGTATGTCTCAAAACTGTGAAGAAACCATTCTGAGCTGTCTTCTGTGGCTAAGAATAAATTATTGTCCTTTTGATTTATTATATATGTACCTGGTATTGCAATGACCTGCAGCCAGCAGGAGCTCAGACTTTGACTCTAATACAACATGCATTACTTTTCTCTATTCATGAAGAGTGAACAATCTGCTCCTCTACAATATGCATATTCATATTTTTTTAGTGAGGATAGAAATAGGAAATATCCAGAGAATGGGATAGGAAACTATTGACTGAATGCCAAACATATTTCCAAATCAAAATAAAGAACTAATAATCCTCATTGTGCCTATCAGCTGTAGACAGGTTAATGGTATGGTGATATAAATAAACAAGCTGTTTCACAAATTGGCTGTAGCACACTATGGAACTCATAATGCCCCACTTGTGGTTGGCCTTACCTGCTGATTTTTCCATTTTTTGGGGCAGCAGAGATTTTCCTGTGTTGTTTACCATGTGAAATGGGAGTTCCAGAGATTGGCCGTGGCTTAGTGCACTCTATGCAGCTGATAGATATGTGTGTGTGTGTGAAAGAAGCTTTGCACATCATTACATCCTCCAAGGGCTTCAGCCATCCAAATCCTTTGGGCTGTGCCAGTTCCCTCTTTCCCAGGGAAAAGCAGACAGAAAATGCTGGTGCAGATGCAGGAGATTTCTTCAAGGAGACACTGCTTTGTTTTTATTCCATAGTGTCATCCTCTAGTGAGCTCTTGACTTCTAGTCTGGGATCCATGAAACATCATTTTGACTGCAGGGAGCCATTTCAGGATGATTCATAGCACCAAAACCACTGGCACAGCAGAGGAATAGATTCTGGTTCCCATTTTCTGTCTGGTCCCACGTGTGCTGCTGTCCCTCACCTGCCCTGCTCAGCACCAGGGGATGAGTACATCAGGGTGTGAGTGTGTGTTATTCATTTGTTCTGCTGAGAGTGAGGTCTGGCACGGAGGGTTTGCAGTGTTTCCCACATCTTCCTGTCAGGAACGTGTGCAGAGAGGGAAGGGGCTTTATTTAGCTCTCTGTGAGGTTTGGGGAGAAAGCACAGCAAGTCCTTGTGAGGACACAGCCCCTCGCTTCCTGCCTCTCCCAGACACATTCCCACATTCCCAGCTCGTGCTGGGATGCTGGAACAGGGTCTCACAGCCAGCAGATTGCTGCTCCTCACCTGCTGGGCACAAACAGGCCTGGCACTGCTGCAGTGCCTGCTTCTGCTGCCCTTTTAATTCTTTTTTTCTCTTAGAAGTCTTTTGAAAATCCCCTCCTGACTCAGTTTGCATCTTTAGATACTTAAATATTTAAACAGGCACTGGATACTGTTCCCAAGAGAGTTTTGTTCCCTCCACTTGTGGGCTTCAATGTATTTAATGTCATTTTTAAGTGGCATTTTGATGTCCTTGGAAATCCTAACCATGCTTATGACTGGAAGGGGACAATGCCTTGTTCTGATGACTCATGGAAGGTGTTAACATCTACAATCAAAAATAGGGCCCTCAACTAATATATGTCCCAGCTCATTTTAGCTCTTCAAATTTTAAATCATCTTTTCTAGGTATTTTTTAAAAACCAGAAATTTAAATTTGGGGGTAGGAGAAAAGTGAAGAAGAAGAAGAAATCAGTTTATTCTTGGTATAGTTTTCTTGTCATACCCTAAATCCTTAAAAATGAGGATTTCTCTGTGTGCAGAGGTAGAATCCTGTCACACACTGCATTTCTCAGGTTTATAAGCTACCCACTGAAAGTCAAAAGTTTACTGAAGGGGAGCTGCCATGTAAAGTTGTTTCCTCTGAAGTATTATTAGCATTTGACAGACACTGATAGATGTTACTAAAACATCTTGGAAAGGCAAAGGAATAATTCAGCCAACAGTTCCACTGATTTTGCTTTTTGATATATCCCCTCATAAAAAAAAATCCTTTTGATGGATATTTTTTTCCAGAATAGAATACCGTATCTGTAAAAGGGAAGCAAAGTACTTCCTGCAGTATTTTTTACTGTATTTCACAGTATTTTTGATGAAAGATTTGCAAGAAGGAAAAGGTCGCTGCCCTAGGATGCAATGAAATAATTACTATGAAATAATTAATACCTGAGACACAATAGAGAAGAAATAATGGCTGGGTTCTGCCTGAAATACCCAGTGCTGACTTAAGGGCTCCTTTCCTCATATAAACAGGAACATTTAAAAGTTGATTTCTGAGGAAATCCCCAGCTGGTTTTAAATTGTTCCTTATAAAAGCTATTACGTAAAAGAATTTGATCTCTCTTTTTCCTTTGTGTAGCATCCTCTCCTAGCTCTCTGCTGATGACTTTGGGCAGCTCAAGTTTTTATAGGAGACTGTTCTGAAACTCTTTGCATGAGCATTTCCCTCAGCTTCAATCCTTGCTCCCTTCCTCTTGAATTATTCAGCAGCACAGATAACTTATTGGCATGAATCTGTCACCTTTGTCAGGAGTTTATCTACCTCTTTTCTCAGATAATCCCCTCTGACTAGCTAATCTTTCCTTTTGACTTACATCCCATGAACCTTTGAACCCTCATTTTTTTATGTTGTTGCTACAGCCCTAACCACTTCAATCTCTGCTGAGTATCTTATATTTATTTCAAGGACCAAAACTGTTCATAAAATGTTAATGGTGTCTATCTTATTTCCCCATAATGCTAAAATAACTGTGATGTTCTGTGGGCTTGTCTCCCCCAAGAAAGCAGAGCACAGCAAAGCAGGGGATGAATTTACAGCTCCTCACTCCTCTCACAGACATTTTAAGGGCGCACTGAGTAGAGGATGAGTTCTTACACTGTTAAACGTGGAGTAAGCCACCGTGAACTTAAATGTTCACGGGGCTTTAAAAAGTAGCAACTAGGGCAGAGGAAAATCCATAACAGCTCCCCACCTCCTGGAGTGGAGATGTCCTGTATTCCTAAGCAGCTTCTTCCCTGTCTCTAAGAAGGATTTTCTTGTGGTTACAGGAGCGTGGAGGGGAGTTGTGGTCAGGTACTCCGTGCATCTCCTGGTGGGCAGATGTCAAAGCACTCGATATAAAATGGTTGAAAATTTCCTTTCAAATTAGTGATTCTTTAAATTTGAAGCTTGGCTTGCAGAGAACTAATGTGCATATTAATTAATTCATTCTTCCACTTCCTTTGAAAAAGCTTTTCTTGTGAGGGCAGAAAAGGCAAAGACATGCAGGAGTATTTTCATTGTTTTTTGTTGTTACCCAAAACACTGAGGTTTTTAGCTGCAGCTCAAAATTTCCCATGAGAATTGTGTCAAAATTTAAATATTTTTCATTTTCAGCTGTATTTTTAATTAAAAGGTCACATTTTCTGAACAGCTCAAGCTTTACCATCTCTCTGCCTCAGTTCTCTGTCTGTCATTTGGGATTATAATTATTTTCTATCCTTTTTTGTCTCCAATCTATTTAGATTATAAAATACCTCTTACTATGTTGATCCAGTGCCGAGCAGAATGAGATCCTGAGCTTGGCTGGGATACAAAGTTGCTACTATAATGCAAATCAATACTAATAAATGAACGTCAACCACCTTTCCTTTTCACCTTTTACATTTCACACGTTTCAGTCAATATGCTCTTGAAATTATTGCTGGACTTTCTCTACTCTTATGTATCTATTTATCATCTAAAATCATCTTTAAGCCCCCACCATGATCGATGTCTCCTAAGAGTACAGCCTTATAATTATTTTCTGTCCCCTGATGCATCACCTTCTACTTCCCTTCTAAAAAGTGTATCACCCACTCACTTGCACATAAGCCTAATTAATTTTGTCAAATTATTTTTAATTTGTTGGCTTTCTTCCATCACATTTGTTGCCCTTCTTCCCTGATGCTAGTAAATTCATTCTCCTCTCAAAATACACCTGCTGCCAAGTTTACACATGTAATATGAGAAGCAGTCTCTAAATCATCTTTGATGGGACCAATCCCATCGCCTCGGCCACCCTTTCCAAACGCGGCCGGTGACTTATTCCTTGTCACTCAGCAGCCTTTTCTGGAGCCAAATGAACAGCCTCCCCCCACTTTCCAGGTACACTGACTTTGCAGATTAACCTTCTGTGCAGTGTGGCTTTTAAATTTGCATAATTTATATCATCTGCTTCACCTCTGTCTGCTAATTTGCTCTGGTGCTCAGCAGTGCCGCTCACGGGGGAGAGGGGCTGAGCTGCACAGCCCCAGGGGTGTCCTGAGGGGCAGCCCTGAATTCCAAGGGGAAGGACAGCACTGCACCTAGAGAAAACAAACCCCAAAAAATCCTGAATAGGGATGCCAGATATTTAGGGAAAGGTTTGCTTTCCCTGGTTGCCAGAGAGGGAGGGAGGGAGCGGGAGGGTTAAAAGTGCCACGACGAATTAAATGAAAGAAAGCAAGACATGGCACAAACCGTGCTCTGAAGCTGAGCACACTTTCAAATGCAGTATTTTAAAGGTAATTTGAGAGGAATTTCATCGTTGCACATTTGTCAAGATGCCACTGCAGGTTGACCTTCCCATGCTGCTGAAGAGATCTGCACTCGAAGGGCCTGATATCTCATGAGCTCATCCAATATCTCAGGTAGCTCTTGAGACTGACAGGCCTTTTTTGCAGCCATAAAACTAAGCTTGAGCATCTTTATTCTTTGGTGCTATCAGGTCTGGCCTTCCGAGCTTCTTCCAGCAGAAAGAGAGAGTTTTCACAGGGGAAAACTGGAACAAAGATAGGTAGTAATATTTCTAAAAGAGAGAATCAATTAATAAAGTCTCCTGGATTTGCTCCAGGCCCAGCTTTGCAGGAGTGTCTTTGGAAGCACTGCCATCTACGAGCAGTCAGGACTCCCCAGGCAGCACCAGATCATTCAGTGTGTGAATTATAGACTTCGGCCTTGAGAGTATAAATGATGGTTGGGAACAAGAGGGCAGATACAGAGTTGTAATCATTCCAGCTTCAAAGTTAACTCAGCACTGTATGGCTTCACTGCAGCGCAGGAAATCAGCAAAGAGCTCTGATCCATCCTTGATGGAAGTTCCTTGACATGCCCTGGTTGTTAAAACAGACTTCCTCTGGCTCCTCCGTGCTGATTCAACAACAAACATTTGAACAGCTCCCACAGCACACAGACCTCAGGAAAGCTGAGGGATTTATATCATAAACTCATGCTTAGAAAGAGGTGAGTCCAAGATGACTAAATGTCCCAACACATCAGAAAAATGCACTTACCTAATCAGTTCATCAGCCCTTATTTATAAACTGATATGGTGCTAGACCGTAATGTAGGAGACAACATTTGGTCTGAATTTAGTGATTGATAATTTTTTAATGGTAACCATTAAAATGCAACCAGCTGGGTGTAGTTGTTCCTGCCTGGAACAAGGTAGAAGCCATTCCAATAGCCACCAAAAATTTATAAAAGTTAATAGTCCATAAACACCTGCACAGAAATTTGCATGATCAGAGCAAAATCTGCATGTGCAGTAAATACAAATCACAAACAACATAAATATTTTGATAGATCAGTAGACAATGGGACAGGCTCACCAGTCACCCCTAGAAAAGGACTGATATGTGCATGGATATACATATACTATACAGACATATTTAAGAATGTATTAAAAGTACCATTTAGTTCCTACGAATCTGGAAGTGTAGTCAACTCTGAGGGGTAATTGTAGTCCACTGACCTGTAGCCCCTGCAGCTTCTCACAGAATCACAGAGCTGATTATTTCTCAGAAATGCTCTGTGGGGTTGTAAAATATATTTTGCTTAATACAGCCATGATGGAGCTTGAGGTCATGGGGAGAGTGAATAGTGGGCTTTGTAATGAGCCTTAGAAAGAGAAAGGCTCTCAGAGCTCTGTCTCTGTGTGTGCTGGAACACAGATCAGTGTTTTCTCTCAGTGTGTTCCTGCCCTGCTCTCAGACTGCACACACACACCCATGTGCACACACACACACACAAACCAGCACACTAAAAATCCCTCTAAACACTGCCTCTCCCTCTTAATAATCCCTCCCCTTTGTGAAGAGCCTCACATTGGGATAATCTCATTATGGGGTATCTCCTTGACAGGTTAATCTTCTCAGTTACCTCCTGAAGATTTTGTCGTCTTTTAATCTGGAATACAATGGGATAACATCTACAGATCGATATCTTCTTTGTAGTCATGTTCCAAAGGCTATGAGAGCTGCTCTTCCATGCACTTCAAATGCCTCATTAAAGATTTCTCACACTGTAAAACCCTTCCAGAGATATCATGCCTTCATTTGCTATACACTCAGTATAATGTTCTTTAATTCACTCGAGTGTTTTAATGTCTGTCACAGTGACTGTTCCTTCCTTAAAGTCAATATATTTCCTTAAAATAAACTTAACAGCTCCTACACATTTTCAACAAGTAGTATATTAATTTGAACAAGCTTTAAGTGAATCATATCAGAACATTTCTTATGATGCACTGTCATATTTACTGCACACTTCAACGTGAATATGGTATCTTCTCATTTGTTAACTTTATGTCTCTGGTGGCAGTAAATTAAAATGATCTGTTGAACTCTGATTTTCTCTTTTTGCCTACACTTTCTAGCATAATTACTTTTCATCATTTTATTGACTTTTTTTTCCTCTAGTAGAATGTTTCACATATATTAAGCTATTTAAGAAAAGATTGTGAGATTACCTGTTGAACATTCTTGGCTTTGTGCATATTTCTAATCAACAAGATTTCTCATACATTCACAGAATTTCTTTCTTCTTTTCTGAACAGCATGATAAGGGAATTATATGGGCCAGGAGGTTCATAACCATTACCATTCCCAAATGCTGGTTTCCCTGTTGATGAATCCTACTCACCAAAAAGCAGTGAATAAATGAACTAGATATTTCCTTCTATGGCAAATATCATAATGACAGAAAGAAAGAATAGACAATCCTAGAAAGACAAAAGGAATAAACTTTCCAAAGATACACAAAGAATTAAGACTAGCAGTGAATGAGTGTTTCACTCAGAAAGGAGAAAAAAACCCAAATAATGATTTGCCATTTCACTCTTTGGTAAGCTTCAGTGATTAAGAGTCTGAAAATATACCTGGTCTCAATTTACACAGCAAGGTGTTTATTAGTTTGTCAGATCTCACATAGGCAGAAGCTAATTTGCTCATAGGGTATTCTGTAATTATACCACTGAGAAGTTGTTTTAAGGGATCCAGTTTTATTTTTTTTCTCTTTGATATAGTCATTTAATTACAACACAGCACGATTGATTAATTGCAAGTACAATATTTTTTCCTGAGAATTCACCTAAAAAGTACAGTAGGATATTAGAGAGTGCATGGCAAAGAGCTACAGGTTAGGCCAAAAGAGAATATACAGAATATAGACCTGGTTTTTAGGTAGAAATACAGCACATTCTGCACAGGTGAGGTGATTCTGTGTTAAGTTCCCCACTTCCATCTCTATTAAATACTTGATGGGGGTGGGAATCTTCATTGTCTCTGTTTGCCCATTTGTCAGAGCTCTCCTAATGGCCCTGACCCACAACTCAGTGAATTCCATGAAAAGATTTCTATTGACTTTGGAAGCCTTTGGACCTGGCTGGTTACGAGCTCATCCTTCTTTCTGATCTGCGAGCTACCTCAAGCCTTTGGGGGCAGCTCAGAGTGGTGATAATTGAATCAGCACGGGCTCCTCACCTCTGCTCCCTGCCTGGGTGAGGCCGGCCTTGCCCAGAGAGCTGGAGGCAATCACAACCTGTCAGATGACGCCCAGATTGCCTTGTTACCTTTTTCTCAATAATTTTCCCAGTAAACACAGAGGTTAGAGACAGGCTAATAGCCAGTGAGGCAGCTGGTGTCAGCAGAAAGCTGGTTCAGTGAGGATCCTAATATTCAGCTAAGCCCAGGAGAGACAACAGGACACAGGCATTGCAGCACAAAAACCCTTTTGGGATTTTGGGAGCCAAATCCACTCAGGAATCCACTCAGCCCCGTGCTAGGTCACAGGCTGCCAGTAACAAGAGCAGTTTGGTCTGTGTGCAGCCTTGCACTGATGCTCCAGGATTTCTGGTGGTGGATCCTGAAATGCACTCCAGGCCCTCAGGAGACCATTCCATCAGCCCAGCCACACCAGGCTCTTTTGGAGGAGGTGGATCTCAGAGAGATGGGATTTTATTGTTGTGCCCAAGGGTGAATCAGGACTCTTTGACTCCAATATCAGAAGGCTGGTATGATTTATTAAAATGACTCCATAGATCAGAAGGATTTTGGGCTGTATCTACCAAAGCTAACATGCTTTTGTCTTCATGCTCCACACCAAACTGCTAGAATGCCAGAAAATGCTTACAGAGTCAGAGAGATAACATTTCTCTATATCATAGGTTAAGAGGAAATAAACCACATCTCCCATATTGGGAGACAGGGCAGAAGAATGCATCTGTGTCCTTGAACGCACACACAAAGATTTGTTTACAGAAATCTGTGCTGAGAAAACGAGCTTTCCCATGGAAGGAAACTTGCAAGCTTGCACCCAAGAAACTTATAAAATACCATAACTACAGGATTGCACCAGTGGGGCTCCAGGGCACAGTCATGGTCATACTGAGGGGGAGATTCAGCTCTGTGTCCTCTCCTCCTGTGCACCCAAGGAGGGAGGAGGATGTGGAGTGCCAGTCTTATCTCAAACACCCAAATTTTGCCAGAGCCCCTTTCAGATCTCCATATCCTTTTGAGGATCTTGGCCTTCAAGCCCTACTTTCTCAAGGTATTTATTGCAATGATCAGTAAAACCACACAGGAATGTTCTTTACCTCACCATGAAAAGGTTGAGCTTTAAATCTAACGAAATTTAATTACAGCATTAACATTGCACAGGAACTGATTTCAATTCAAAGCACTGGAGTCATAGGGAGCATCTCAAGAATTAACTCTGTCCTAACTTACCCTGCTTTATGTGGTGGATTTTCTTTGTAGACAAGAGGAAAATATTCTAGCACTAAATTCACAGAGAAGATGCTGCTTTGATATATGCCTGAACAGTGCACCCAGCAGGGTTCAAACAGCCTGATAATTCAAAATTAATGCTACAAATATGGCCCTAAAACCACCTGGACTTCTGAAGTAGTAGGCCATTAACTTACAGTGTCAACCTATTTCTCTTACATCAGTTTAATTAATGCACAACAGTAGATATAAGAGTAAATATCACATGGACAAGCACAATACTCATTGTTGGCTTCAAAGAAATAAACTTTTTGATGAGCTGCAAAACATTAAAAAAGCCACCTCCACATTGCCCACACATACCCATGGCAACAAACATACATCAACACTGAGAAGAAAAAAGCTGAACCTATCCAAGTTTTAATATTCATCATCTGAGGCCAGTGTGATTGCATTTGCATGTCTTTGCTGCTTTTTTTCCCCCCAAGGACAAAATGAAGGGAGGGAAAAGTGTAGAAATGAAACAGAAAGTGCTTTGAAGCTTCTGAATGGTTTTGATCATACGTCCAAAATGAATCAACAGTTACTTAGTGCAAGTGTGTGCCTGTTACAGGACATTGCTGATGCCCTCTGAAAATAAATCAAGATGGACATTAATCAATACGTGAATGTGCACAGAAAAGCAACTGGTGGCACTGCAGCCCTGCCTGTTACCTTCTAGGACAAGTGACCCACCACCAAATGGACAAAAAGTATGATAAATTCAATACAATTAAGATTCTTCTTCACCCTCTTGAAACAGAAAGGTCTTTGCTTTCATATAGCTATTATTTTTCAGTGGTAAACCAAAACATCTGCTAAATGATTACTCTAAATTGCTATACTAAAATAGCCTACATTCCTTCCCATACATGTGTATTGACATTCTTTTCCTGGCATGGGCTCAGATTTACTTCTTGGATACAATAAGTTTTGTATTTCCTTCTGCTTCTTTCATCCTATTTGCCTGGCACCTACCCAGCACTCTGGGCCATCTCTTCAAATTGTTTTCACAGCAGCAGAAAGGGGCTCGACTTCCAAGAAGCCAAACCCTCTCTGTGAAACACCAAATGATTTCTGCTCAGTGAGATGAGAACATCCAATATCCTGCAGAACCTGTCAGTGTGAATGGGTCTCAGGGCAGCATCCAAAAGGTTATGAGCTTTTGCTGTTGTGTGGTTTTTCCCTTGTAATAGGTTGTGAAATGGGTCCTGACATTGTTTCAGCTGTGACTCTGTGGCTTGAATCGGAACCGCTGGCCTATGAGATTCTCCATTAATGCCAGCTCCACGACATCCCTTTCCTGCTGCCCCCTGCACAGTTTTATGAACTCCCCCACCCTGTTTGAGAGAAGGCACAGTGTGCAGATGTGGCAATAAAAGTGATTAGCAGTGTGGAGAGGCTCCTGCTGAAAGGGAGACAGGACCAGAGCAGACCCTGTAACGTGGAGACAAGAGAAATCCTCAGGAAGGGACAGAGGGGACAAACAAAGTCAGGGGGATAGGAAAAGCTGCATCTGCTGCTGATATTTGCCCTCTCACTTAATGAAGTCACAATCAATTGATCTGAAAGGCGGCAAATTAAAAGCTGATACAAAATAAAATAAAGCACAGCATGATCCATAGCAGCATTAGCCAAAATGAAATATCACTGAGGACAAAAGCTAAATTCAATCCAAAACCAGATTAGATATGCAAACAATGTGAAAGTGGATAGTTACACTGCAGAGAAGCACAATTGATTTTATTCATATCAAGTAAAAATTACTGTGATATAGGTCATAAGTCAACTGCCACTAATAAGGTTTAGAAGAATTTTCCCCAGTATCATTTTCCTCTGGACTAGGCCGACTAAAGAGCCAATAACTTCTGTGTTCTTCCAGCAATTACAGCCAGGCTTTCCACCACAGATATATGGTTATGTCGGAGGGCGGAACAAAGTTTGCATATATACTCTGTATCCAAGACAATGTCTGGAAACAAATAGGTCTGGGCACAGTGGAACCAATGAAGCCCTGTGCAACCATCTTAAATCACAGCTGCTGTGTGAATTCCCTTTTAATACCACTTCTTTCATCAAGTACAATAGGATTTTTAATGTCTGTTTCTCTGAAGAGATAAACATCGCAGGGAAAATATTCCTGACCACTGGTAACCCTCATCTCAGTGGGAATATTAATTGTCTGCTCTCCCTGTTTACCTATAGAAATTTACATGTTAATTGTCTGTTCTCCCTGTTTACCATAGAAAACTTACAGGATCTTAACAGCTATCAGATTAGCCAATGGGTATAAAACGGGAATAAAAATATTTAAAAGCCACCAATAGCTCAGAATGCACACAGAGCACGCCGTAGTTGCATAAGCACCACCATGAGAAATCAGGACAGAAACATTCATATGGGAAGTGTGCTCCAGCCCAGCCGCTTACCTCCCCCACACTCCCCCAAAAATCATTCAGGAACAGCAGATTGCAAAGAGCAATCACACCAGCCACAGGTTGGCAATCACATCTTCTCCAAACAGCAATCATGGCTCATACTGATGGACAACAACATGTGAGAAACTGTCATTTTGATATTTAAAATCTGCAGTGTGTAAAACACTGTCAGTCTCAGCTGGTGGGATCCGAGTTACTGGCAAAGAAACTACAGAAATAACAGGACTTGAAATGGACCCTACAAGTCAAAATGTTTATTTTTTTCACAACTTTCCAACATTACTTGTCTATGCTGCACACTGTATATTTCATTTATTTACCTGACACTGTATTTCAGTGAATAACATTTGCTCTTAGGATTTGAAAATTGTATTTTTTCTCCCAACCTCTTCTTACCAAGTACTGGGGACAAAAAGATTTAATCTTGCCCAAGGGTCTGAGGGCTGAAAGCAAAGTTGTCTGAGGCCACTTGTGTGGAAAAAAGGCTGTGTTAGCAGCATCCCCCCTGTCCTGTCCCCATACACAGCCCTGCTGTAATGCTGGTAGTGTGACCAGTGGTGCTGGAGAGGGAGTAAGGGCTTGACCCAGTCAAACTTTATGGTTTCCCAGCTGACAGTGAGAAATTACTTCCTGTGTTCCCAGTGCCAAAGAATGACTTAACTGGAAAAATTGGATTTCTTTTACTTTTTCCTTTCTTTTTTTTTTTTTTTTAAAGACAGAAGGAGAGAGTCCTGATGGTTTTATGAGAACAGAACAGCAAAAAAACCATAATGGATTGTCCAGCACAAAATGTCCATGGGATGAAAGAGGCCCTTAAAACATCATGGCTGGGGCTGACATACTGCCAGGCTTTTGAGCAGTTTCAAGACTTTGCTTTCATTCTGAACTTTAAATCAATCACCCCCTTGATTTCAAAATTGAATTTCAGAGCATGAGGGACAATGTACCCTTTGGATTTAAGAGAGTTTTTGGGTTTTTTTAAGTGCCTACATAACTTGAGAGACCAAAGGCTCTCCCCTCCAATGACATATCCAATAGGGTTTCCTTCTGGAAACTGAGGTGCAGTGCTGACAATGAAAAACCATAAATTGAATGTGTTCTACTGTACAATACTCAGAAGAAAAATACCTGGTGATTATACAGACAATGGGAAAGAAAGTCCCATAAATTATCATGAAAGAAAACAAAAATGTTACAGTGCAGGTGGGGACAACATCAAAAGATGTAGCCCATTGCAACAGACCAAATTCTGTTCTCTTCATTCTCTGAGAGAATGTGTGAGCACTGACCTGCTGTGTCCAGTGATGGAGGAGTTACAATCATTATGTGGATTGACAAAAGCCTGATTCAGCAATTTGCAGATTTAGAAGGGGCTAATGGAAATACCATGCACTGAGGAAAAGGTGTGACACCTACTTACTCCAGCTGGAGTTTCTCCATTAATCTCCACAGCCTTTGGAACAGGAACTAAGAGTGCTTCTGCACCTCTCTAAAACAGGTGCAGAGCCATCTATCAAGGGACATGGTTTGCCATATTTCATTGTGAAGATTTTTTTTTTTTAAGCCAAAAGTGGGGTGGGGGGAGGTTCAGCACGACCAACACTGAGAAGAACTCAGAGAACCTGAACCTTGTGTCTGGTTTTGGTGCTGGTTAATGATGATGCACCCAAGCTGATGGGAGCCTCAGCCCTGCTTTCAGTGCAGCAGCAGAGCCCCCGAGATCCTTCTGCTCCTCCCTCGTGCCACACTGTGGATATTCTCAGTTCAGTCGAAGAAAGAACAGAGAGAATTTCTCCCAGGCTCGGCCTGGGAAACTTGGAGAACAGAATTAAAACATTATTATCTTATCCCTTGCACCTGGTGTTGTGCAGGGTGTTTACAAGTGGGTGTTGTTCCCTTCTTGGCCAACAGTGTGAGAGGAGTCTCCTAAAGACCAATCAGGTCTTAAGTTCACGATGCTTTCTGTAAGAAATGTGATTTTCTATCAAATTATGCCTTCTGAATCATGGAGTCAATATGTCATCTTCATCTGTCCCCCCATATCACTTGTGTAACTCCACACATCACCAGCTGTGGGCAATGCCAAGGAAAACCAGCCTCTGGCTTCTCTGCCAGAGCAAGCACATCTGAGAGATGTGCCAGTCATGCTGCAAAGCCACAGCTGAAACTTCTGCAGAGGTGCCAGCCACAACAGTTGTTGCCTTTGTCTGCATGTCATTGCCACTCACAGTCAGTGTCCTTCAGCTGCCACAAACTTGAGCTGATTTGGCTCTCCTTTAGAGGAATTAGAAAGAATCCAAAGTGTATTTTTGTGCTAAAATCAAAAAGTCTGTCTGGGTGGCTTTATATGGCCTTTTTTTTTGGTGCTTTTTGTTTTATTTCTTGGAGATCTACTGACACAGCCCTGTCCTGAGCAGAGCTGGTTTGTAGCAATTCATGAGTCTCAGGATTTCAATGATGAAGAGCTTTGCTGCTATTGGAGGGAAAGCTGATCTGGAGTGCAGACCCATCTGTTCCTTAATAACATTTAGAGGCAATATTCCATTTCTACCTGGAAGGCAAGCCTCGAGACAGAAAATAATCATTTTTTATGAGATATTTAGATAACTATCAGAGACTCCTGCTTCTTACAATCAGCGGTATCTGCTACTGCTATTCCTCATGCTTTAGTGGTTTGGACTTGTGACAGAAAATTCATCTTTGGGAGGATACATCTGTGAGTGCCACAGTATATAAGATTGATCAACTTCTGTTATTGCTTTGCTGTGTTCAGTTCTTTTTCTGCATGTGTAGCTAGCCAGAGAGATAGGCGGTCAATTTTCTCCTTTTTTTTTTTTAGACCACTGATTACTTCCTGCTCTTAAGGCAAAAAAGATAATGATAATTTACCAAGGACATTGGACACGACCCAGAACTTGCATTGGAGAAAATGGTGGAGTGTCTGCAAGCATCCATTGGAGGTCTCCTAGAAAAAAAGTGGGCTGCCAACTCTGCAGAGTTTTTGCACAGTAAATCCAAATTCTCAGGTTCTAAATAAATATGAAGCTCATTCCACTGAATGACAGGGATGGAAAAGTAATCATTGCTAGAAAGGGGAAAGATAAAATTCTGTCACTCTGTGGTGCTTTTCACGAGAGGATTTTACTCATGTTAATGAGGCCCTGTAACATAATAGCAATATTGAATTTCTTATGGAGGATGGATTCAGGATTTCCAGAGATGTGTGGCAGAAAGTCAGAGTGCTGAGGGCACAAGTGGAGCTTGGGTAACAGTTTGGCAGCCCAAACTGGTGGTCTTTTAAAGCAGCCATTAAATCACCATGATTTAAGGGAAGGAAAAGAGCAGCTCCCTGAGGCTCCACGGCCGTGCTGTGCATTCCAGCCTCCCCTCTGCTCTGGGGGCTGGGAAAAAGGAGTGGGGAAGAGACCATGGCTGCTCAACCTCACTCTAATTCATCTTCTGAAGGGGCTGAGAACTCCTACCTGTTTTAGGATCTCTGCTCTGCAGCACATCAGGAGCAGGCAGCACCATGCAGGAGAGTCACCAGAATTAACACTGGAATTACCACCAGACAATCACCAGAATTAACACTGGGATTTCCACCAGACAATCACCAGAATTAACACTGGGAATTACCACCAGACAATCACCAGAATTAACACTGGGAATTACCACCAGTCACCAGATTTAACACTGGAATTTCCACCAGACAATCACCAGAATTAACACACAGAGGAAAGAAGTGCTGGGCTGGCTGGGGTGAGGTTTTGTGAGGTCCTTCTGGCACAAACCGGTGCCAAAGGGGATGGAGGCTGCAGATCCCAGCACTTCCCAAAGCTCCAGTCCTTTGCACTCCTCCGAGCTGGGCTGATTTGTTTCTAGCAATATCCTCATTATAGGAAGGTGTATTAACAGTTTATTTGATTTTCCCTTTCCCAAAGCACAGTTAGCTGAGGGACACTGCAAAGTGCAATTGCTCGTGCCAATATCACTGTTGCTGCAGATTTCACTCACGCAGTTCATTCTTCTCTCCCTTCTCCTCCTCCTCCCCAGCTGACAGTGCCAGGATGCTCTTGCTGCACTCTACAAACAGTGTGAGCCTAATTATGGATTTTTTTTTTTCAGACTGGATCTCAGCGAGTTTAAGTGAAAAACAAAATATTTAGTTTCTACAAATTAATGAAGACAACAGAGCACGCATCCGTTGTACGTCAATTAGCAACATATGGTGGAAGGCTTGCAAAATAATCAAATGATCTAACAATAAAGACATGAAATAATGTAGCAATCTCTCCCTCTTAGTAGCTAAACGTGTTACATGATGCTTCTTTCACAGATTTTCCAAGCAGATTGTGGAACACCTGCAAGCACCTAAGTACTGCTTTATCAGGACTAGCAGCAAATAGATTTTCTATATAAACCGCTGTAGTTTGATTTCTTTTGGACAGTTAGAACTGTATTTAGGGAAAAAATAGAGATGTCAGACAGCTTCAGGGGTAGGTTGTTTTTTTTTTTAATTAGGTTTTGGGGTTGTTTTTGTTCGTTTTGGTTGGTGTGGGGTTTTTCTAAAACAAAAAATTATAGAGGAGACAGTAGAACATTTCCTTATAAACTTAAAACTTTCCACCTACTTTTTTTTTTTGTGCACCAACCAAACACTGGGGGTTTTGTATACACAGGAGCAGCAAAGGAAAATGGCAAGGAGCTGGGATGTACTTCCCTGTTGCAGCCCCTCTGCGCTTGCAAGCAAGCTCTGCTTCCCAGGAAACGTGCACATCTTTCAAATTCTCACTTCTGAACCCGGCTCATGAGCCCAAAAGAGGCAAACTTTCTCACTAACACTTCTGAAAATCTGGCCATTTATTTAAATGGGAAATATAAATTAGGACTTGTATTGAGATCTGGCTTAAAAGCCTTGCGTAGCTTTGTTACATGAAACCTTTATGAGGCTCACACCACGAGCTATCTGCAGAAAAATCTCCCTATTACTACAGATAGCTGTGCTCCTTGGAGATAATATATGTACATCCTCAGATCCTGATTTTCTAAGGTTATAAATCCAGCACTCCGAAGCACAGCAGCAAATCCAGCACTTGAAAACACACTTTGCTGTAGATGGTGATGAAAAATTGTATTCACTGTCTTCAGCAGCAGAACTGCTGCTTGATCCAGTTAGCCCAGATGCCTCAATTGTAAAGTGAGTTTATTTGCCTGCAGAAAAACCTGCAGGATGATGCCAAGGGACTGAGCAGAAGGACAGATGGGGATTACTGGGCCATGGAGATCAGGAGGAAGAGAAGAAAACTGGAGTAGAAAAGAAGGATGGGTGTGCAAATGCCATCTTTATCTATATTTTTATGACAGCTCATGGCATGGGGACAAATAGAGGGGAGGTGTCACAAAACCACAAAGCATGAATACAGTAATGGAAGTTTTACATCTAAACTTTTCAAGGTCTTAGAAGGAAAGAAAAAGGGAGTAGGGAGGGGCATCACTGCCATAAATAAAGCTAAAGGTGTCTGTTCCCCCCAGCCCCAGAAGTGCACATCTCACCCTGCCTCTGCTCTCAAGCCGTGCCCACAGCTGCCAGATCAGCTCCTCTGTCCTTGAACAGAATCCCACTTGGCAGGGACAAGGCAGGAGTTCAGGGAAACCCAGGGTATTCCCAAAAGTATGACAGAGGGAAGGAAAGCAGGAGAGGAAGCCTAGTGCAGGAAAACAATAGAAAAACTCAGCATCCTGGAGAAGTGTCAGATTATAAAAATAATAAAGTGATAAACCAACTGTTCCTCTTTGGGGTCAGTCATAAGAAGCTGGGGGATGAAGCTGAGGTAACTTGGAGTGGAAAATACTGATAGCTTCAGTTATGACTTCTGTAAAATGGCCATTATCCATTAAATGGGCATTATCTCCTCTTTTTTCATATTCATGGACAGATTTTGAGGTGAGGCAGAGCAAGTGCTGGGAGAAAAAAAGATCCAGCCACTGAAGTACAACATGGTTCAGACCTTAAATTCCAAAGGAGGCAGGAAATGTGGAACCAGAGGAATGGCCCAGAAAGGAGAGGTGAGGGAGAAGAAGGAGTGGTGCCACAAAGCCTCTGACCTGGGCTCCAGGGGTGGCCACCACCAGGCAGCTCCAAGTTCAGCAGCTGGGAGCTGCAGGGACCCCAGGATCCATGGCAACGTGACCAGGGCCTCTGTGGCACCACTGAGCTGCTTGTGGTGCACAGAAATCCATCACAGAGCTGCTCCTGAGTGGAGAGAAAGCCAGCCAGCCACCCCTGCTGCTCAAGGTCAAGTCCAGACAGGGAATAGAATGCTGTCCTTGACTGCACTGCAAAAGGAAAAATTACTTTGGTGCCTTGTCACAGAGTTCAACTGTTTCCAATCAGTAATCATAGTGCAAAATCGTGCCTGGTTTGTGTTGTGAGGAGTGAGCCCAAGTGGATTTTTTTTTGGCCTATGTACTGAAAACTAAGCTGAAAACAACTCATTTATATAGGCCACTGATTACTTATTTAATTATAACTTCCACTCTCCCCATATGGTGTTAAAAGGATCTTTAACTCAAACCAATAGCATAAAGCAAATCTTCTGGATTCTTTTAGTTCATACAAGAGATTAAACATTCCTCTTTCAGCATTGTGATTTCTCTCTTCTTTCTTGTAGAGTCAGAAGTGAAAATTTTGTTTCCTCTTTGTTGTACCATGAAATCTCTCTTTTCTAATGAGTGTATGAACCAGTCATTTCGCTCTTAATAGGCAACTTACTGAATTTGATGGAGGAGATAATTAAATGTGACAGATATTCGTATGCATCTATCTTAAAACTAGCACTCAAAGATTATAAAAGCCATAACATTCTCTTAATGAAATATGGCTGAACATGAGAAAAACACATTTCAGTGTATCTGAAAACAACTGCAAAATTTAGAGATAAACACTGTTAACACTTGATAAGCCTGCACGGTTTTGATATGTACCACAGACACAACAGCAGCAAATAAATACCCTTTTTGATGTAGATGAAAGCTGGAGATAAATTTGTTTGGCTTCCAAACAAGAGAGAATGAGTATGGAAGTCCAAAAGAACATACACAGTAAAACTACTGAAGCAAGTAAGAGGCTTTTTATAACTTGTAAAGAAAATGCCAAGGAAAATTCATTTAAATAAACCTTTTCCAAACTTCAGTGCTGAGTTTCAGTGGCCATTAGTCAGGCCTTGTGTTCCTGGGTGGTGCTAAAAGCCTGGACTATGGTAAAATATATTGGGAAACCAACTGGATCGATAGCTCCAAGGATTTTCTGCATTCAGTCTGAGCTCTGCTCTATTCACCAGCTGGATTCTTGGCACTTAAATTTAGTCCATTTAACTGAGGGACAAGAAGATGTTATGGAAGGTGGAGAACTAATTGTAACAGCAGTCAGAAACCAGGAAAATGGGATGATTCTTAGGGCTTGTGGGATGAGAGATGCAGCCAAGTGCCCTGCCCTGCACTGCAGGGCAGGGCACAGCTCCCACTTCTCCCTTGGCAGAGCTCCATTTGTGGAATAGCTGCTCTGGAAAAGCTTAAGCAGTTAAACCTTCATGACAGGTGAAAGATACTGGAAAAGAGTGATTTCAAGAAAGAGAAAGGGATGTGAAGAGGAAGGCCACTGTGGGGAGGATGGGGCAGCAGGCAGGGACACCTGGTCACCTCTGCCAGCCTCAGACATGGAGAACATGGCCTTCAAACTATGGACATCCATAGCAGGGTGATGCTGTGAGATCATCTGAGACCCCAGTCCAAGGCTGATGATGGCTTTCCACTTTAAATTTTGTACTCTTTGAAAGCTACATGCTTGCCCTCCTGTGGGGAAGGAACTGGTTTAGTATTGCTAAGATTGTTGTTCTGTCCAGCTGCATTTCATGTTGTTGTGGTTTGACTGCCTGAACTTGGAAACCATGCCAGGATCCAAATTATCTGTCAAGGAATAACCTCCTTTTCCTGCTTAGGCACAATTCTCTCTCAGATACCTGCAGAATCACTACCCACCCCTTAAATTCATTTACAAGAGATCCCTTGTTTGCACCGTACTTAGACTGGAAATTAGGGGGAAATAAAAAAACCACATAATTTCAGGGCTATAAGACCTGTTTCTAGCACAGATAAACTCTCCTGTTCCTCCTCTGCTTCTCAGGATGTTGCTCCTTTTAGGAACCTTTCTTGGGTTAAATGATTTGATGAGCAGTTTCCAGTGGAGAAAAGTACTTATCCCATGGTTTTGTATCAAGAGCCAAGCACAAGGTTCCAAGACAATGCTGGAGCTGGGTCATGCAAGTGGTTGGACCATGCCCTCTCAGATGATTGGTGCCATTAGAACCCAAAACTTGGCCTCCCAAACAGAAAGAGGCATTTTGGAGCATGGTGGTTGCAGGCTTTGTTCCAGGAGCAGAGTTCACAGAGCTGAGCAAGATGCCTGAATTCCCTCTGGGGTGAAGGGAGAGGATTAAGTGCCTCAGAATGAGATTCAAAGCAGGCAGTGAGTAAACCAGGGAACACTTAAGCCTGCCTTAGGAAATACTTAATAGAGGGGTGTGTTTGAAATCCTCCACAGATCCACGGTTTAGCACTGACCCACATCCAGGAGATAGGAGATGCTGTGGAAATGGGATTCAGAGCCCATAACCCCATTCCAGAATTAATTTGTCAACTCTGGGTAAAAGACTTCTGCTTGCTGTTAATGCCAAGGTTAGAAGGCAGATGGGGCAGGAAGTGGAGGCTGTAACCACAGTCTACTTTTAGAGCAGCAAAAACCTGTGCCTGAGCTCCTTCATGAGTTGGAGAGACAAAACCACATCCTTTCCTTTCCAGAAGGGCACACATAAATCTCAGGAACCACTTTCCCTTTCTCCTGTTGGAATAACAGGGCAGGAAATAACAGGGGGGCTGGAGATGGGGAAGGGACACCAGGTGAGGGGTGGCAGACAAAAAGAGCATCACAATCCCTTCCCCTCAGACCTGCAAAGCGAGGAGCCCCGGCCGCCTGCAAGGACACAGAGCTTTGTGCTTCCCTCTCCTCTGTCATGTAAGAGGAATACAGCAGGTGTAAAGGCAAGAGGAAACTGTGCTTTGATCACGAACAAAATTTCTTTCAGGCCACATGAGAGGAGAGAGGCCATGGGGCAAGAGGGAGAAGGTGGTGGAGAGGAGCCAGCCATGGCAGCTGCAGGCAAATGCGCTCTCGTTTCCAAGCTCTCACCTCGCACTGGGAAAGCCTTTGGATGAAGCACTTAAAAGAGTAGCCTCTAGCTATTAGCTGAAGATTTTATTAATTTCCATGTATGTGCCCTTGCAGAAGGTTGAATTTCTTTCCGTCTCCTTCAGCCCTGGTGTCCTCCAGCCCTCTTCCTACATCCAGTGTTGGCAGCACTTTCCGACGTGCGTCTCCAGGGAATACAATCCACACACTTCTCCTCCTTGTGTCTGTATCATTAATAGGAAAATTCAGCAGGACCCATGGCAGGCATGATTTTTAGCCTCCCTCCTCCTCTTGTGTCTGCTTTTGTTCAGACAAATCAGCACCACTTCAAAGCTCCCCACTTTCCCAGCATCCAGAGCACCTCGTC
This sequence comes from Dicaeum eximium, assembly GCA_013396995.1. Taxonomy (NCBI): domain Eukaryota; kingdom Metazoa; phylum Chordata; class Aves; order Passeriformes; family Dicaeidae; genus Dicaeum; species Dicaeum eximium. Next base: position 799,990 of record VWZP01010881.1, on the reverse strand, counting down.
CCTGCTTCAGAGACACTGGGATAAATCAGCTCCCCTGCCTTTCCTCACATTACCCAATCCATTGCTTCTGGGGATTTGTTTTCAAACAAAATATCAGGATAGTTTGGCATGGGCTATTTTTAGCAAGGCTCAGTTGCATTTTCTTTTTCCCACTCAACAAAATGTTTTTTCCACCCTGATTAACTCTGAACCTCACACAGAGGCTGTACCAGTAATGGGGAAGATTCTGGGTTTGCTGTGACAGAGACGTTTATTTTTTAAGCATCAAAATTCTCTCTCCTTGGTAGCAGCCCAAATTACCCTGCATACCAAACCTGACTGAACAACCAATGGTTTGCTGTCCTGGGTTAAATAAAAGAACCTCCTGTTTCCTCCATGGTATTTTTTTTTCTTTTTTTTTTCTTTTCTGGACTTGTCCAGGTTTGAGCAGTGAATTACCAGACCTGCAGTTTGTTTTGCCATTTCCTTCAGAAGTCTGGGATGGAAATTATCTAGTCTCACTCCCATGGATGCATTAAGCTTTTTTCTTTAAAGGAATCTTAAAAATGCAAACAAACAGTAATGGGCAAAAATAAGGCTTTTTGGTCTTGTTCAGTGAAGGGATTTTTTTCCTTTCAACATACTGATATGAGGAGGTTAATGTGTCACTATAAAAGAAATGTGGCACTGCTGTTCTCTCATGGAATACATTACTTAAATTCTCTCTATGAATTTACATCTTTTTCCTGAGATGTAGTTTGGCACTTAGTAGGAAATGAATCTTAAATATTTTGAAAGTGTAATTTAACATCTCAGCAAAACCCTGAATTGTGAATTGTTCTTTATAGACATTTTAAAGGCTAGCTGAATCTCACTTTAAAAAGAATAGGGTATTACATTTTTAGGTGGTGCTTTAGCTGCAGATGATTCTCCTATAGTTTTTAGATACCTTATTTATCCAATTGTAAACTTGGGATATCCTTTTTATATATTTCTAGGGTGATTTTTATTTTGAATAACTTTTCATTCTTTGTGTAAATATCATATGCGCATATATATGTAAAAAGTTATGAGCAACCAAAAATTGCTTTTTAACAAAACAATAGCAAAAAAAATCCAGAAAAAATCCTAGTATTCCAGAAAGAGAGATGAATATAGTTTACAATTGTGAATATACTCTGGGTTTGCTGATGTGTTGAACACGAACTGGAAGGGATTATGTTTTATTAACCTTCCTTTTGGACTAATGAATTGTTTTACTTTGCAATTCATTAGCATCCTAATGGTCATTAAGGTCTTGTTTGAACACAAGCAGGGAAAAAAAGCCTGAAAACAAACAAGAGTGCTCATTTTGTAGGATTGAAATCAATGTGTGTGTGTGTGTGTGTGTGTGTGTAACCCCTGGTAACTGTGCTGGTCCATCCCCATGAGCAGTTCCCTTAAATCCAGTTGCAATATGTTCCATAGACTAATGCCCATTATAGGAGAAAGTATCACAATTTTCAGTACCATTCAGTATCAGCATTGTTGTGGCCAATGCTGAATAGGATCATCTGACCAGCCTACACTGCAACACATTTTGTTTGGCAAAATAATTTCCTCTTGTTTTTCTTCTCCTTTTAGAGAAACAAATAAATCTTGAATGTTTCCTTTTACTGAGGCTCCACTTATTTTCATTTTTCTGGGGTTTTTTTTTGGTGTTTCTCTGGATTATGTCTATTTTTTGCTTTTGCTTTTCTAGAAACAAGACCGCCCAAATTAAGCACACACCATTTACAAGGTTACTGAGAGTTTTGTTCTCATCTTTCATAGTCTCACCCCTGGGTTGGTCTGTGTTTGCTGACTCAGGAAGTTTTCCTTTCCAGGATGGCTGCACCTCTATTTATTTCTTCTAATCAGGCTGAGTCAAACATATGCTCCCTTCTGCTGGAGCTCTCTCCTCTCTAAAATTGTTTTGGCTGAGGCTTTATTAGGTTGTTGGATCTATGCTGCTTGCCCTCTTGCTCAAATCTGCTTTTGGGCTTTTATTTTTTTATGCTTGTCTCCCATCAGTCCTTTTAAAATGAGTAACTGTCAGAGCTATGAGATTTATTTTTATTCTTGCCATCAGTTTCTGCTAACAGAATGACCTGTTCCAGAGCATGTTCCTGTGCCTTTCTTTTCTTTCCCTCCATGAAAAATAAGTGCTCACAAGAAAGTTTGGAGATTTGGCACTGGGAGCAAGAGGCAAGTAGGGGATCCAAGAGTCCCCAGAACAGAAGAGGAGACATATCCAAAACAACTGAATTTCAGCTGCAGGCTGATCTGTGAGGTTACTCTGCAGCTAAAGAAACAAAAGAAAGCCTGGGGGTGCAGGGAAATGAAAGCAGTGTAGAGGGCAAGAGGAGTCTTTGTGTTTGGGATAGAGTTTTAAGCTTAATTTAAATCATAATTGGAAGCAGGATGCAGTGGGGAAAAGCAGACAATGAGAATACAGCAAAACAAAAGACTGACCAGGCTGAGTGTGAAGAGATGGGAATGTGTTCTTTTAAAAATCAAAGGCAGAGCTGGTGTAAGCTTGGACAATCCTCTTCTTTACATTCTGGTAGTTTAAAAAATTCTGTTCAAAATCAGAACAAACCAACGAGCGTATGACAATTTCCATCAGAAGAAATTAATATGGAAAAATCAAAAAAACAGTGTTATTTTGATGTTCCAGGGCAGCAGGGAGCAACCAGGCTGTGGGGAGCAATCTGGGCTGGCAGAGGAGGGATAGACCCCAAAATCTGACAGCCCTGGGCAGAGTCAAGGCAAATCTCTTTGTATTTATCTGCACATGAATATTTTTAGGTAGAAGTTACATCCCCATCTTGCAGAAGGTAATATTGTATGGAGAGAGAAGACAGCAGTAGTTATTAAAACAGACATTTTCTTTTCAACGTGCAGTATTCCTCAAAGTTTTCTCTTGGGTTGTTGCATTTTTTAAATGGAAATGTGGCCCCAGATATTTTCAGAAAAAAATTAAGCAACTAGTGGCTGGCAGGAAGCCCATCTGACATCCATCTGTGCAGACATGTGGCAACTTGTGCTCCCAAGGACTGGGGTCTTCACACTTAGCAACAGATAATCTGTGATGGTCCCCTAACATTTTCTTTTCAGCCCCTAGCCCATTGGGTTTTTTTATTTATTTTTATTTATCTCTTTTTGGTACAAGTAATGAACATAAAATTTATAAAGAGCATTCACAACAGCACAAAGAATCTATTCTCTAAAGTGACTCTAAATGTGTGGTACAGAGGAAATCAGCTATGATGATCTAATGAACCCAAAATCTGTCAATCTATTAAACTGTGAACAACAGAAAACTCAACACCCAGCACCTGTTTGTGTGAGCTCTTGTATAAAAGATTCTCTGTTAATGGGCAGCATTCCCAAATGGGAAACTCTTGTTAGCAATGCAGGAAATTCCATTCTGAAACTGGTCACGTTATACTGTACAATATATAACAATAGCAGCGACCAGAAGAGCCATTTTATCCCATGTTTTGACAGAGGTTTAATTCACAGCTGATTTATAACATGACCATGAAGACCTGAAAGTCCATGCACTGAGTATCAGCCTGGGGAGAACTTCACTTTTAATACTTTACATTAAATATAGTTTATTGTTGGCCCATTGTAAAGGGATGGAGCAGCAAGGACAAAATAAAACAAAAGTTGGTGTCTTTTGGCAGTTTTGTGGCAGTTCTGAGCATCTTCTGAGCAGGAAGCACAAATTATATCTACTGACAAGCTGAACTATTGTAAAATATAAATGAAGTGAGGAAAGTTTTGGTCCTGGCGTTGCCTTTCTTTGGTTTTCAAGGATTTTTTTTTTAAGGATTTACAGTTTAAACCCTATGAGTAGTGCTTATGCCTCTTTTGAAGCTTGAAATGTGTCAGCCGAAGCCAGGCAATAATTTATAAAGCAATCTCACTGCTTCTGCACCTCTCCACCCCTTCCTTGCCAAGGATCCAGGTGTTGGCATCTGGCTGAGCAGCACCTCGGCAGCATCCTCAGTGCCTCGGGCACCCACAGCACCCTGGGGCAGTTAAAAATGCTGTCAGGGTGCCATGGCAGCACTTACTGCATCTGGGAAACCCCCAGAAATTAAACCCTGCCCGGAGGATCCTCGCACCCCTCTGATGTCCCTCTCCTCCCAGCTGGTGCCAGGGAGGGCAAGAAAATTGCTCATCCAAGCGATGTTTTCTATCCGAGTGATGTGGAGAAAGTGATGGAGGCAGTGCTGTCTGCCACACCCTGGCATTACTGCACTCCCTTCACTCTCATTAGCAGCAAAAACTCGGAGGAGTTAAAGCCCTCCAGTACAATCAACACCATTTACATCCCTGGCGACCCACGGGGCTCTGATTTTTTTTTTATTTATGGCCGACTGTTTAAAGTCCATTCCTGGTTTGGTTTTAGTGCCTCACCATGGCTTGATTGCCCATTACTGAGGCAATCACTGAGTTCTTTGATTCAGCGAGCAGCACAGGTTAGAGGATGAGGAGATTCCTTTTGGCAATTACCAGTTGTGAAGTGTCTCCACGTTAAATACTCGCTTCTAAAGTAAATTTATAATCCTTATTCTCTAGCCGCTGCAAAAGAGACTTCTGCAGGTTCTTTCCATCAATTACTATTTTTCATTTCTAGATGTAGACCTCAGCATTTGGAGCACGGCTTAGGAAAATGGATATGCATGGATGGCTAATCCCAGGAAACCTGCAATCCACAGCACAGGAGCGCTATCAGCAAACGCAGGTTTGGCAGCCCCTCAGCACCTGCGCCAGAAAAACGCTGCTGTTGTACCCTCCAGGCATGGTGGTGAGGAAATTGTAGAGTCACAGCTCCAAAAACCACCAGGGAGGAGCTCCAGCAGCATGGAAGGGCTCGGGATTGGGAGGTTTGGCGCTGCCCTGTGTGAGATTCCAGCACAGGTCACACCCTTTGTGCACAGTGCAATGGGAGATGCAGGGAATATCCCAAGCTCTGAATTTTACCTCTTTGCCTCTTGCCATCCCCATTGCTGTCCCCAGGCCACTCACCACTGACACAAAGGTGTCAGCTGAGGAGGGGGATTTGGTTTTAAACCGCAACAGAGTGGTCACATCCGTGTAGCTGGTAAAGGAAGGGAAAGCTCCTGTTATTTGCGGAGCCCTGACTCCAAGCTTCATCCCTGCCTTGGTTTGCTCAGGATTGCTCCAGTTTGCTCCCCACAGCCAAGTGGTAAAAGGAGGGAGCCCTGCTGCCCTTAGGAAAGCAAGCAGTGGGTGAAAGGCAGCACTGCCCCTTTCTGATTAGTAACTTGGAGCTGGAGCATCCTGCTGGAAAACGGGGATCCATCTTCCTCCTGTGCTGGCTTTCGGGATTCAAGGTGGCAAAGGGAGGTGATATGTCCCAATTATCATTTCATGTGTCATCTGCAGAAACAAGGACCTGCCTCTGAGGCAGGGACAGGTGCTGGCAGCCTGCAGCAGGGGCAGAGCAGTGTAGATTTGGCACTTGGCTGCATGACCAAAAAGTGGCTTCTTGCTTCTGCTTGTGTTTCACTCTCTAAAGCTGTGTGGAGGAATTTAGAGCTGCCTGGGTAACCTGTGATATTCTCACTGCAGCTTGAAATTCCTCTAAATGTTGACTCTTTCAGAGGAGCTTTGATGGAGAAAAGCCCTGCCTTGGACCAGAGTGTTTGCACTAAACCCCTGCAAGATCAATGAGCCAGAATGATCAGACAGTTCCAGTTACTTTTGGGGACTGCATTTATCTTACAAGCTGGCCTTAAAATTTGGTCTTCATACATTATTCAAAGTCCAGATGTACCTAGCCTTTATGCATTTCTTCTTGCCCATAAAGTCTCTTCATTGCTTTTATTGCTACTGTAATAGCAAAGTGGCCTATTTAATATGCACAGTACAGCCACCAAAGCTGTACTTACTAGGCAAATGTTTTGCATCAAGTCAGTTTGGCATAAAACAGATTCTGATGATTTCAAATGGAAACCTCTCCCCTGCAGGAGCTCCAAGGAGCTGGGAAATGCTGTATTGAATAAGACACGGGCACCTTGTAACCCTGGGAAAACATTTCTGGAGTGTTGTTCCTCTCCATGTTGCAGCAAGGGTTTTTCTCTAACTTACTACACCTAAAATGCACTGTCAGGATGTGTATACACACAGCACAGGGCCACGTGGTTGTCTCCCTCTGCTTGTTTGCTCTGTTAGATCAAAGCTTTAGGGAAAATATATAAAAATTATTAGCCTACATAGGCACATGATGCATTAATGCCTATGTTTACATACATAAATGCATATATTTATATACACATGCACATATTTTACTCAGTATTCAATGCCACCAGTCCACATTTATAAGCTGTGAGGTTTTCCCAAATCTGCTCCACTAGGGTAGGCAGGCAAGGAAGACACGACCTATTAGAAGAGGCCACTGAATTTCTGTGGTATAATTCCAGCTGTGTTTTATTCATTTGCTGTTACCTTGCAATGGTTCTTCTTTGTGTTTTCTTTGTTTTCTCCCTGCAGCTCCTTTATTTGCCAACACTGGGGAATTTTGCTTTTATGAGGTGTTTACAATGCTTGCTTTAAGGCACATATTTAAGTACCTGAAACACTTTGGGTTTGTATGTTTGAGTTAAATATAGTATTGCTCTGCCATGTACAACATGTAAACATCTATGGTATAACCATTTTAAAGCACTCAGAGCTGAAGTCCCATTCCCCGCAATCGTGGTTTTTTCAATACAGGTAAATTAGGATTAAGTATAAAATGGCTGAATAAATGAACATAGGGAAGTATAAATACCCTTTTCCCAAGTGGTTTAAGTCTGCCTAGAGAGCCTTAAATGTCCAGGTGGGCTGAGTTTAGGTGCTGTGCCACCTCACTGTTGGGTGTTTTCTGGGTGTGGTGTGAGCAAGAGGCTTGGGAAGGCTCAGGTTGAATTCTTCACTCTTCTATAACTCTGTGCGCCTCCACCGAGCCCAGAGAACTTCACCATTCCTGATGAAAGTTGAGATAAATGCACTGGGAACTGTGAAAGTCTGAAACAGGAGGTAGCAGGGCCGTGTCAGCTGAGGTGTATTTTGTTCTGCTAAGCCTGCAGAGAGGAGGGAGCTTTCGTGCTGAACGAGCGCGACAGGGTCACGCAGGACTTTGTGCACCTCGGGGACAAAGTTCCAGAAAAGAGTTTGAGTCTTTCATCAACAGCCTCTGCAGCTGAAAATCAAACAAAATTGTTTAAAGATCTCCAACAGTGCCACATAGACGCACATGTGCCACATGCCACATTTTCTTGGGGGAGCAGGGTGGTTGTTAGGCCATCACCAGTGTAAGCTTATTGACCACAAAGTTGTGGAGACAATAAGCACGGAAAATGTAGGAGTGAAAATTAAAAACCTCTGGAAAAAGCCTTTGTGAACATGTAGGTTCTTGGAGGATGTTTCCCACCTCTCTATTGATCTGTTGCTGTAAGTCACAATGACTGTCCTGCTCAGAAGAAAAGGATTGCTTCCCTCAGAACGTGTGGTAGACAAAGATTGTAATCATTGCACCTAACAACAGCAAAATCCATCCTCAGCTCCGCTGCATGCAGCAGAGCTGACAGCCCTGCATGGGAAGATTCCCAGCTAATTGCTGCTGTCTGCTTTATGAAGGTATTATCTACATGTCAAGCTCCATTTCCCTTAAGGGCCCCACTTTGCCTCTGAGCAGGGTTTGACTCAGCAGGAGCAGAGGGAGCTCGGCACCTGGGAGGGGATGGAGCCTTCCAAGAGACACCCAGCCTGGTGGGAGCTCCACCACCCACATTTCCCACCCCCTCCTCGCCAGGCTGGGGCTGTATTTATAGCAGCAGGGCTCTGTCGTGTGGTTGGTGCATTCTGCTGAGAATTACTTAGGCAGAGGAACGAGCTTCTGCCTCTGCCTGGCATCAGGGCTCTGTTCCGGCTCACGCCGCGGCTCCAGGAGGGCGAAAAGCCACTTGAAAAAGCCATCCGGCCTTCATTATTTATTAAAGCTGGAAAAACAAACTTGCCAGAGTCATAAATACATGGCTAGCACCGGTTAATCCTGCAAAGGCAGCGCTCTTATCACAACGACTTCAAGCACAAATAAATTGTTTCTGGGCCGAAGAACACATTTACAAATGTGACTGAAGCTGCTGGCAGTATTAAGATGAAGATGCAGTGGGGTTTAGATCATGGAATGAGTGATGCTGAGGGTAGCCCTGAAATAGGCCCTTTTATTACTGCTCAGTATGCTTGATAGAAGTAGGGTGCCCCAGATTTAACCAGGCTTGAGTAAAAACCAAAGCAAAGTGTGTGTGCATGGTAGTGAAGTATTACATGAAATGAGTTGAGCACATGTTTGTGTGGCTGTGCAGCCACTTTGGGGGATTGTTTTCCCAGCTCTGGTTTAGAAGTGATTCACCCTCTAGAAATTGGGAGGCTGTATTCCCTTCTGTTCTGCGTGGAACTATGTCTGTTTGCTGCTGTGCAGACACAGCAACAACGTCACTGGGTAAGAGCAGGGATTAAGCTGACGCAAAACCTGGATTGTTCCTCTAAAATTAAGGCGCTGCCCTTCTGTGTGCAGTGGACAAATGTTAGTGTGTCACTTTGCTGCTACTTGCACTGATACCACTGTTTGATGGATTGCTACCTGTCTACCATGTGCTGCAAAAGAGTGAGAAACACCAGTTTGTATAAATTCAACTTTGATTACTTCTCCTGCCAGTGGCTTTGTTTATTTTACTTCTAAGGGATGAGGGCCTGGAAAGGGTCTGAAGGCAGGTTTCAAACCCTTTTGAAAAATACCTAATCTGCATCTATTCTTTTAGATCACACTCTAATCCCTTTGACTGTTGTGATTGCAGCAGACTTCAGAAGGTTTTCCACCAATTATATTCTTATTTCTGGATGTCATTGGTAGAGCTTAGAAGGGTGCTTTCTTGTCTTCCTCTGTTCCCACAATAAAGCAGCTGCACAGAAAACAGATGGCATAGAGTCAATCCAGTTGAAATTAATGGAGTCAGGCTCTCCACACAAATCTCTGCAATGAAAAAGGAGAGATTCTTTTTTTTTTTTCAGTGCATTGCGTACAAGATGTATGTTGTTTGTAAAGGAATTTAGTTCACGTAAAGGGATAAAAAGCTGTAACCAGTGAAGGGGAAAGCCTGCTTTTTAAATCAAAACTCAACTACAAGTGCACAGGAACAGTCACACTGTCTCAGTGGATGCTTTCAGGTTTGGAGTTGAAGGATGGAGGAATATTTGTATTCTGGCAAAGTTATGTTTAAACCATAACTGTGCATGCATTGTTACAACATGCAGCCAAATTTTACATGCAGATTATTAAGAAATTTATGGCTGGACTCATTTGAACCCACATAAACCCCTCACACTGCAAATAATCCTTAAACCACTGATCAAAAGCGTGTGACTTCATGAATAGGCATTTGCACATTGGTGTTTATAGTCTCTGTCCATAAAAATCGGGTTGCACAAGGGAGCAGATTTACAAAGGTCTTTTCATGCCTACCAGGAATTTCAAAAACACTTAAGCAATTAGGCTCTGAATACCTTTATGGCTGGTACAAATTAGGTGACTAACTTATGCAGGTGCTTTGGTGAATCCCACTAGGCTCATCTATGCATAAATAGGTTCCTAAACAATGCTGATATGTTTGCTCCGTGGTCCTTAAACCTTTCTGTGACATATTTTGTTCCTTCCTCTGAGTAATAGAATTGTCTCCTTGCTGTGAGTAATCCACTTGTCAGGAGCTAATGCTGCATCACAGCTGCTCCGTGCAGGTGGGGTCAGGGCTGGTGTCGAGCCAAGCCACTTAATCCTCCTCCTCCTACTCCTCTTGCTGCTGCTTGGAAAAAACCCAAAAGTGCATTGGAGCACACCTGTGCTCGGCACCTGGGAATTGCAGCCCGGATTTCCAAGGATGGATCATGAAATAAATGCAGGAGTGGAGAGCAGGGTGGTTCTGTACCAGCCAGCTTGGGAAGTGCAGGGCTGTGTGAAGTGCTGGGTAGATGTGTCAGAGACTCCTCTCTGCACGAATGTGTCACAGTCTGGATGTAGTAAATATATCTGTGTTGGGGCTGGAGTCTCACTCTGTTGTGATGAGACAAAATGACAAGTGTACTCCAAGCAGCAATCTTACATCTCTTCGACAAAAATGTAAAAGCTTCTTTTTATTCACAATAATCAGGGATTTGGAAGGAGAGATGGCAGACGTAGCACAATGAGGGTAAAAAAGCATTTCAGGAGGAATTATCAGCTGCTCCTGCTTAGCCACAAAATCCAGCAGGTTGTGCACAAACAGAGCTGCCTCAGGATCGCAGCTGAGCCCTGTTACCAGAGCTGTGAGCTCTTTACCAACAAAGCATCAGGAAACCTCCTGCAGTCCCCATTCCTGGAGTGACAGAGAGCCTGGGCCCGGGGCAGCAGTCAGGGAGTCACATTTTGGCATTCCAGGGAGCACAGGGAGCATGGCCTTTGTGCTCCTGTTGGGCTCAGGCACTGACATTTCTCTTCCTGAGAAAGCCACGTCTGGTGGAGTGTTGCCATTTCAGGTGAGAGTGTTGTGTTGGCTGGGGAGGAGGGGGGAAAGGAAAACTTTCTAAAAGTGATCTTGCTGGCAGAAAAGGGAAAACTACTCCAGCTGATATTTCAGGTGAAGTTTCACAACTGTCAGCCAAACCATCAGGCAGTTTACCCATATGCTTCGCTGTTTGAAACATTTTATTCTTTTCCACTTCCAGACTCAAACAGCCTTCAGGGATTTATAACATTTACTTAAAAACAGCAAACATTTTCAATTATTTTCACACTGTTCAGAGACCATAATTTACTTAATGCTATGAACAATCACATTTCTCAGGGACTGCTGTGAAATGTCACCTCTAAAGGATGGCTCCCTTGTTGGTAACACTAAAAGCCTGGGTTGTAGTTTTCATTTTTTGTTTTTATTTAATTTTCAGACAATTCAACTTTCACACCATGCATGAGTGACTAAATTCATTTCACTTGTCAGGAGAGAAAAATTTTCATAATTAAAATCTAAATGGAGGGTGGTCTTTTGCTTGCTGACCACATATTTCCTTCTCCTATGGGTTGGCTTTTGTTCTGGACAGTGTGGGGTTGGGTTTGGGGTTTTTGTGTCCCCCCCAAGCTGAGGGAGCTGGGATTGCTCAGGCTGGAGGAAAGAGGCTCGGGGGAGACCCTGTCACTCTCTACAGGGACCTCAAATGAGGTTGGAGAGATGTGGGGGTTGATCCTTTCTCCCAGTAACAAGTGATGGGATGAGAGAAAATGGCCTCAAGCTGCACCAGGGGGGGTTTAGGTTGGATGTTAGGACAAATTTTTTCACTGAAAGGATGGTCAGGCATTGGAACAGACTGCCCAGGGCAGTGGTAGAATCGCTGTCCCTGGCAGTGGTCAAAAAACAAGTGGATGTGGTACTTAGGAGAAGAGGTTAGGGGTGGAATTGGCAGTGCTGGGATAATGGTCAGGCATGATGATCTTAGAGGTCTTTTCCAACCTTAATGATTCTGTAATTCTATTAACAATAGACAACCTTCATCAATTTGTCTGAATTTTGGAAGAATTTAAATGAAGGAGCCATGTGGGCTATGGATGAAATCCCTCTCTGCCTACAGCAAGACAATTCACCTTTCTTTTTTTCCCAGACCAGTGCATTAAAAGTTGATATCATATAAAATTGAGCTTTTTATATGCATGAATTCCCTCAGGAGCACCCTGGTGTGAAAAATAGTGTGAACTTGCTTGTCGCTCTGTCTGAAACCAGATGTGTTCCAGCAAGGTCATCCCACACCCCCTCATCCCCTTTGGCTGATCTCCTGGAGCTGTGAGTGGCCATGGCTAGTGCAGAAGGTCTCAGTGTGCCATGCTGGGAGCTGGCAATTGCATGGGAATAACCTGAATTTCTTTCCTGTGATGAGAACAATCACGGGAGGTGAAGAATCCTGTTCCACCAACCAGCTGCTGAGCAAAGACTAATTTAGCTACAGTTTGGAGTGGCCAGTGCTGGGCTCTAGAGAAAGCTGACAGTAAAAGGGTTGTGGCTCCTTCAGGTGGGTTGGATATTAGGAAGAATTTCAATTCTTCACTGAAGAAATTCTTCACTGCCCCCTGCTTGGGCTGACCACTCTGACCAGCTCCTGGTTCTTGGGAAGGCTCCATCACCTCAAAACATGCCTGGAAAAAGTGCCCTGAGTTCTTCTCCCAAAAGCTGGGTTCATTTCCATTAAGAATCCACACACTATTCCATGAAATGTACTGGGCATTAAAACCTTATGCAAATAATTATTACAGCTAAGCCGTGGTTGTAATTTCCATTTCACTGAGGTCAGCTGCATTACATTTCTTGGTTTAGCTGCTGGTGGTATAAATGGCTTGTGCTCCTCTTTGAGGGTGCTGGTTTTAAATTAAATATAAAGCTGGGATGTGTGCATCTGCTTTAGGCTCCCAAGCCACTGAGGTGCTCTCTTTAATCAAAATCCATTACCTTTCATGAGATGCAAAGGATTAACCCTTAAGTGACTCTGGGGACACTCCTCAGCTAAAGTTGCACTGATAAAGTCAGTTCTACACAGTATTTATGCTTTTCTGTTGAGATAAATGGTCCCTGGGAAGCGCTGAACTAAGCAAACCAACAAGCATAGAATTTCAGAGGTTAATTGTATTCATGTTCTTTTCCAAACATGGCTTTCAAAGGATTATTTCTCCTTTTTTTTTTTAAGCTGGTTAAAACTTTTTTAAATGCTATATACATCCTTCATGCAACATGGTTCTGTTTTTCCTGCTGCCAGGAACATGGCAAAATATGGACTCACAGATGTGCACACAGTTGCGTTACCAAAAGTTTATGTTTCGGTTAGCCAAGGTTGGGAAAAATGTGAGAAAATCAAAGGTTTCAATTGCTACAAAAAGTGAAGGAGAAACAAGTTTTAATTTTAAGCTGTGGAGAGTGCATACTGGAAATGAATTGTACTTTTAATTAAGTTTGTCAGCATGTTATGCATGGCTGAAGCTTAAGGAAATACTATGGAGGTGTGAAAATCTAGGGAGAGAGAAGTCGGTATTTTATCTCTTATGGTCTCGAGGAGAAACATGGTACATGTGAAAAATCAACCACCCTGCAGCACATCAGAGTCATCTAAATAACTCTGGTCTGATAAAAAAGAAAGATTTCCCCACCAGCCTTCCCTCACTCACATCCATTTTCGTCTGAACTGGGCAGTGGGGGCTGCTGCAGCTAAACCAAAACTTCACTGATGTGGAAAATGAGTTGTTTATTTAGCACAAATGTACCAACAACCTTACAAATTCAACCAACAGAAGGGATTTACCCCAGCTGGTGGTAATCCAAATATCTGAGCATTAGAAAAGAAATTCAAAACCTGCTGTTGTATCTTCCTCAGCCTTGGAGAAGTTCCAGCCCACATCTCCCAGGGAAGCTCCCCAAAGAGCAGGCTCTGAGCTGGACAAAGGGCAGCTGCTCCCCTGCTTCCAGCACATCAGGGCTGCTCATCCTTCCTGACCCTAAAATCTCACTTTTCTATTGAGCTCTAATTCAAGGAGCTTTATTTACCTGTTCCAGACTTGAGGGTGTTATTTCACCTTTGTGCATGAACAAATGGGAATGTCTGTGGTGATCCTGACCAATCTACTCAAGCATTGATTCTTCTCCACCAGCAGGAGTTGAGGCAATTTGTTCTCCTTGCAAGTATATTTTTATCACTTTTTTTGAGGAGATTCCCGTTTGCTCTTAACCTTTGGGGAGGAGGCTAATCTCTTTTTTTAACAATGATTTGGATTTCCCCCTCTCCTCCACAGAAATTAGCAAACAGGGCCCTGTGCACCTCCATTCCTCACATCAGCTCACCCAAGAAGCCTGAAGCTAGGGTGGGTGCAAGGTGCAATTAATCCTGTTGCCATTAATTAGGTACAATTAATCCTGTTGGAGTGGGACAGGAGATGGGGAGTTGGGAGGCCCTGTTGCTCTGCCTCCCTGGGAAAGGGTGTCTGTGTCACAGAGCTTGGCTTTGGCAGGGCTGGCTCCTTTGAGAAACACCAGGATGCCCAGCCTGGAAAGGGCTGGAATTCTGGTGCTCATCCTCCAAGGGAGGTTTGCTGTAGTTTTTCCCCAGAAGCAGGATTTCATCTGAGATTTTTACTGTCACTGAGAACTGACAAAATCCTTGAAGACTCAATTTCCTTGACATGAGTCAGCTTGCAAACTCTTATTTATTCGCTGTGCAGCAACCTCAATATGCCACAGGAATCATTAACCTGCGTAAATTAACTGCATCCTCAAAATGTATAAACAAACTAATTTTAAGCATCCTCTAGATCTGAGTGAAACGTATTTTGTGTGCTAAAACATTGAAAATTAGAAGACATGATTGTGAGAAGAATGGTGTTTAACACTCTGAGTACTTTTTATCTTCAAAGAGCTTAACGAACTTCAGTTGATTAATAATTTAATAAGTGATGTATATTAAAGTGTAAATAGTGCAAATACAAGCCTCTCATAAAGATTTAGATGCCATGGGTAAGGGTTTTTTTTTTTTTCAGATAAAGCTGGTGTAAAATTAATTGAGCAGCTAAATGAGCTTCTACATTCACTTACCTTTTAAACTTGGAGTTTCAAAAGTTATTGCAGTAATATAAAACCTGAAAGTATTTAAAAATAAGGAATTAAATCTACTTTTTAATTCCTGGTTTGGATGGCCAATAAATAAGGTGGCTGACAACTAAACAATAAATTAGTCTAGAAAATGGTCAGAAAAGTCCTGTGCTGGACAGCAACACTAGTTGTCATTTGAAAATGCAATTTACCATGACACGTCTTCCATTTGATACTTACAGAACAAATTAGGCAGAAAAGTACCTCATATTCCCAAATACTTTTAGCCAGTGACTTTTTCAAGGTTAAATAGACAACACACATGATCTTTGAAGTAGCAAATGGTGCTACTAAAAAATCCATTAATACACATATTAACACAAATTTGACAGGCCCTCATGGCAGTTGTTGGCGACAACTAACAAGGGATGCTTCACAGGACCAGTCACATTTCCATGAGGTTCATTTTGTTAATTATTTGTTACTCTCAGTTCAGTGATAAAAGCATGCTAATATGCCATAGAAGCTTTTTCTTTCCTCTGGCCTAATTAAGGACCAACTCTTCTTTTGGGCAAGACATTGCAGTGGCACATCTTCAAAAAGGTACTTTTAAATTTCTTTTCACTGTGTTTCTGATTATTCTAGAATTATTATCTAGGAAGGAACAATCCACTGACTGGAGCTGTCAAATATTCAACCCACTGAATAGCAATAGCTGTCAAATTAGTAAATATTATCTGTATTTGCAACAGCCAGCAAAAATGCGAGAGTGCAGTGAGAATTCTAAGTGAATGTGTGGAAAATAGATCTCCTTGGCTCATGAA
Organism: Dicaeum eximium; assembly: GCA_013396995.1. NCBI lineage: Eukaryota > Metazoa > Chordata > Aves > Passeriformes > Dicaeidae > Dicaeum > Dicaeum eximium. The sequence goes on along the minus strand of VWZP01010881.1, from coordinate 784,497 downwards.
AACTTATACCAGCAAAGGATTTGCCCATTGCAGGGGCTGAGCATGCAGTGAGTGCACCTCCATCATCATCACCCTTTGGAAAATCTCCATTTTTATAGAGAGCTCCTGTGACCAACAGTGTTAACTCCAGGGAACACCTGGGCTGATGTTTTGTGGCTCCTGTGTAAGCAGGTTGGATGATTGCTGAGGCTGGAGTTTTCTATAAACCCTGCTTCCGTTCACCAAAATCTCTTCAACACATGTTCACCTTTAAGTCCAAGGATAATGACATTCCTGTCCAGCAAAGCACTTAAGCAAATGCTTAAATTTCAAGGTAACAAAGCCTTGCATTCAGCAGATGCTTCTCTTTAAAGAGACAAGCCAATATTCTTCTTTCTCAATATTTCCTTAGCTACAAACTGTAGATCACCCAGCTCTTCCTGCACTTCCTTTGCAAGCAGGACTGGTGCCATTTCAACCTTTTGCCAGATCCTCAAAGGTGTTTCCCTTCTTCCCATGAGATTTCCTCAGAAAAACGGCCCAGATGTGGCTGCCCACGTGCGGCTAGAGCTGAACACGAGGATTGTGCAGGTGTGGGGAAAAGGCTTCTGCTTCCAGGACCAGCAGTTCCACCAGTCTCAGCCCAGCACAGGGTGGCTCTTGCTGGATCAGCACAATCCACCTCTGAGCCGCTTCCTCCTTAATCAGGCTGATGATCAGGACACTTGGGAGTATTCTTCTGCTTTCTCCCCTTCCCTGTACAGCACTTCCATCAGCTCTCAAGCATCCCCAGGTGAGTTTTCAGGATGCACATGAAAATTGCAGTCACAAAGGATCCCCTCTGGGACCCTTTGGAATGCTCAGTTTGCTTCCACAGTGCCACAAGTGTTTGTGCTGCTCTCACCTCCACCAGTGCTGTGGCTGCTGACAAGCTCTGCCCCCTTCTCAGAGGCTTTCTCCCCTTTCACCCTCTTCCCAAGGAGGTGACAAAAGTCCTTCTTTGCGTTTGCTTGCAGCACAACCCCCTCAGAGGTCTCCAGTATCCTACCTGACCATCACATTGCTCAGCAAAGTGGGAACAGGCTCGTTCTGTGTCTCTCTCCCAAGGCCTGTGAGGGCATCACATTATTTCCCCCTTCCCACACTACCTCAGCCTCCACTCTTCCCTCATTTAACAATGCATCACCACATCTTCACTTAAGAACATGATAGCTCTTTTAAGCAGTTCTGTTCCTCTCTTCCTTGGAATTACACAGTTAAATCCATTTGGTGTCTTGTCAGTTTACTCTTCCTGAATACTAAATTATTTGTTTTTCCCTTTAAATAGGTAGTCACTAGGTTGTGTCATTAAGAATTTTGGCAATGCTCAAGCCTGAAAAATAAATAAAAATATGAGTAAAGTGATTCATGATTGTGCTCCCACACAAGAGGCCACAATATCCTACATAATCAGCCTCTTTCCATATGTACGAAAAATTAATTTCCATTCCCTATTAAAAATAGCACTTTGTTGAACCAGATTGACACTAAAATAATTTTAAATGGAAAGATTATATTAAATGTATCCAAACCACTTTCACGGCTATTCAGGTACCGAAGGGAGAAAAATAAAAGGAACTATGGAGTATTGATGAGGAAGCCATTACTAATGGCTTGAAAATTTGACAGTCCCCAGGCAGAGTGTGTCTTGGAGTAGGGAAGTGGCTTGAAGGTGAGTTGAGCACGGATCAGCTGGGCACAGAGAGGGCTGAACTTTCCACCAACCTGCTGTGTGAGCTGGGCAGACCTTTGCCTTGTTTTCCCTGGTGCCAAGGAGAGGAGCCACAGAACTCTGTGCTCCTGGGGATGATGCTTAATCTCTTTGAGCTGCAAAATTTGCAGCTTGGTTACCTTAAGGTGGTGTGAAGCTTCACAGCTTTAGGTGTGTTTTTTTCCTGAAATGAGGAGCTGTTTGCACCCACCTTGTTGTGCTGGTGGACAGCCAGGGCACCTGGGGACTGTGGATCACCCAAAAAGTCATTGGCAGAGTGAGATTGTGACCTGCTCCGCGACATGCCCAGGGTTAGGCCATCCCAGCTCCCATCCTTGCTGTTCTAGCAAGGGGAAAGGGTTTTGGAGAGACATTCTCTGTCTGCTGAAAACGGCAACTGGTGGTCTGAGCCATTCCTTGCCCCCACCCACAGAATCAGAACCGGACTCCTCCTCTCTTTGAAGCTGACTAACAATTTTTTTTTCACATAAAATCCATTTACTCAGGCTGTATGTGGGAGGAAGAAGGGTGAACTTCCCCACAATGCTCACAAAACACTTTGATATCCTAGCCTGGAAGGCACCATCGAAGTGCAACGGATAATTATTAATGAATTAACTAAATGATTAATTTAGTTAAAAGCTGAATTATTTAATTATTCATTAAATTAGCCCCAAATGCGACAGCAGCACTGAGACAAGCACTCAGCCTGCACAGCAGTAAAACAACTGGCATTAAAAAGTTGTTTTCCCCATTATTTAATGAATTAAAGCTTTGGTCATAAACAAGTCATCCAACAGCCTTTTCAGTCCTGGGACAAGTGATGCCTCTCTGGTGTGTTGTTACAGATGATAGCAGTGAGAGATTGGAGACAAGATGAGGTCGTTCCTAATGAAGACGAACTTAACCTTTTTGGTAGTGGGATGTCTAAAACTAATTAATCGTATTCTTAGAAACTCTGACAGAGGTGATTGAAGATACGTCATTTAACAGAACTCCCCTCAGGAGAGCAATTGAGGGTTTACCAAAACTGCAGAGGTTTTTCTGAACTTGAGCACGTTTTCTAAGTAAGACCACGTCTGTGTGAGAAAGGGAGAGAGGGAGAGAAAGTGGTGCCAGATTCATCTCTGGTGTGTGGCGCCACTGAAATCAAACAAAACAAACAATAACTTGGGCTTGCTCATTTTTCAGCTGCTCCTCTAAGCCAGGCTTTTAGCATGTCCCTCTTCAAACAAAACTAATTGGAAGCAAAAAGGAGGATGGGCTGTCTTTTGCTGTGTGATGGTTTAGCTCCTCTGCCACAAAAGAAGCTTTAAAATAATCACCTTTTTTTGAGCACATGTGCAGGTGTGACTGCACAGGAGATCCAGCAGTGGCTGGAGGTCACTCAGAGCAGGGTGCCACCCCAGACAGGCAGCACAGGCACTCAGAGGAAGTTCTTTTAAGATCATAATTTGAATGCATCAGGCAGACCTCTGCAGAGGAAAAATGGCCTCTGAGGAGTTGTTGAACATAAGTTCAAGGGCAGGTGTTCAGGTAATACTCTAAGTGCAGTGGACATGGTGAGAAATAATTTCTCTGGCTCATCAAAGGTTTCATGGATTTTATTTGTTAGCGGAACCACTGTAGCACATTCCTTTCCCCCCAAAATAACAGCTGAAAGGAAATGACTGTAAAGGAGCATTTCTGTCATGGTGGGCACTCATCCAGGATGTGGGAGATCAGAGTTGAAGCCAGGCTTGGGCTGAGCTTCCATGTGCTCACCCAGCTGCCTCTCCACATGGAGCAGTCCCAGCAGAGAGACTGGAGGAGCTCTGCTCCGGGGCAGTGGCAGGAAAATGCCTCTGGGATGTGGGAGAACAACTCTCTGCTTCCAAGAGCACAGGAGTGTGTTTTTCCCACTCTTTAGGAGCTTGGTCCAATTAGCTGTTTGTGTCTTTTCTCTCAAGACGCTTCATTTTGGAGGTTAGAAACCTTCCCCAACAAACATTTTGATGAATTTGCTGTAAAACATGTTTTCTTTTCTGGCATAGTAATGTTTGTGAACAGAAAGATGCTCCAGCAAAAATCCCCAGCCAGCTTTAGACAGCACATAATGTAACAGATCAACCTCCATGCTCCAGCCCCCAAAGCACCTCTGGTCCCTGAGCACTGCCCTTTCTCCCTGGAGACTGCAAGGACATGTCAGGTTTTTTGGTCCCAACAAGGATGGGAACCCAACCCCCTGAGCCCTTTGGAGGGGGTTCCCCTGCTGAGTTCTTTTCCAAGGGTGAAGGACGTGCGGGACTCTTTATCTTGGTCTTCAGGTTTTTGTTTATTCTTATCTTACCTTAAGTTCAGCACCATCTGCACACCAGACTCAGCGTGTGAGAAGTGAGGCACAAAATGGACCCCAAACACCCAAACCAAGGCACAAAATGGACACCAAACACCCAACCCAAGGCACAAAATGGACCCAAACCCCCAAACCAAGGCACAAAATGGACCCAAACACCCAAACCAAGGCACAAAATGGACCCCAAACACCCAAACCAAGGCCTTTTAAAGCTGTTTTACCCAATCGTTTCTACTTTTCTACCAATAACTTCTACTAATCTATACACATAACTTCCACATTACTACTCACACTAACCAATAATATTCTACCCCAAGTACTACAGAAAATGGAGCGGAAGAGGGACAAGAAGGAAGAAGGGACAACACCCCAAACCCTCCATCTTGTGTCCTATTCACTCTCATATTAAAATCCTAAAACCCTAAATTCTTCACTCTGTGATACACTCTGTGAAAAACTACTACTACTACATATTACTGCCTGTGTGCTCTAACTCATCCCAAAGTTTTGGCAATTTTTCCCAGGGGTGAAGGTTAAAAGCAGTGTTCTGCTGAGGGTCAGAATTTCTTAAAAGAGGCAGAGAGACATTCTCTGTGCCCTGGATTCCAACAGGACAGGCCCAGCCAGATGTGTTGGGTTGCCCTGGGCAATCAGAAATGTTCCTGGCAGGGCAACATCTCCTCAGCCTCTTTGCAATGCAGTGCTTTTCCTTCTCTGCTCAGCCCTGTGCTCCCTTTGGTCCCCAGGTCCCTTCTGTGAGCACAGGGACGTGAACTGACACTGCCATCATCGTCTTACGAGGCAGAGAGGAGTCAAGCTGCACTTGGGAAGAGCTTTTCAGCCAGACCCATGAAGTCTCACAATTCAGACCCTCTATCAGCCACTGGAGTCCAGTCCTTGATTCAGCAGCATCCCCAACAGACAATTAAATCTATCATCCTGACTTGTCCTACTGAAGTCTGCTGGCAGGCACGAGGCTCAAGTTATGTCTGTCCTTGAAAGATTAGACCCCTTATTCTCCTCTAGTGCTTCAAATGAAATAGTTGGAAGCCAATTTCTTGTAAAGTTCACTGGTTTTCCACCTGCAGAGCAGCTGTGGGCAAAGGGCCTTGTGTTTTATGACTATTAATAATTCTAGCCTGTGCTACAAAAATATATGAGAAACTTCAGCAATTTTTTTCAGTTCAGTACTTGAATTCTAGAATTAGACTTTGAGACATCTTGTTTCACACACACTGCAGAGGCGGGGAATGGAGACAAGTTGTCATGCATGAATGAAGATGCTGGGAATTAGACGAAAGAGATTTTCCCACCTCCTAATAAAAGTCAAAAGTGACTAATCTGAAATACAGGAGATTAACAGCGGCCAATAATTTCAGTACTGCTTTGATAAAGTTTGATGTTGGATATTCTTATGAAAAACATAACCCAAGAAAATCTGTGTGAAGCACCCGAGAGCCAGAAACTTGATGGTTTCATGTTAGAACCATTTTAAGCTAGAATTTTGAAACAGAACTCTCTCTGCTCTTTTCTTCCTCAAATCCACAGTTCCTTAAATCTGAAAAAGCTTTTAGACGGATTTTTTGGTCTTTTCCTAAAACAGGAATTGAAAGTGTTCAGAACATCTATTTTGTTAAAGAAGAAAGAAAAATAGTCTTAGGTTTGGGACTATTTAATGGCCATTAATATGCCAGCTAGATAAATCAGATATCTTCTACCCTGGACCTTAATATTAAAAATAAAATGTCTACATTACACAATGAAAAGTAGGAAAATAATCACCAGTAGACCTTTATTTCCCCCAGGTTGCAGGGAGGAACTACAGAAACATTAACTATAGAGGCATTTAAAGATGCATCACTTAAATTTATTTTTATCAGGATTTCTTGCTGACAAAGTGTTACTTTAAACTGATTTGCAGTATCCATCAAAAAGGAGGTCTTCAAATTAAAATATTTAGGTTTTTAATGCGGATCCATAAAGTCCCAAGGACTTTTGGGCAGTGAACAATGAGGTCAGCATCCTCCTCAGAAGCCAGGGTCATCTACAGACTCCAGAGGTTCTGTGTCCCAGCACTTACTGCTGCAGGGAGATCTTTCCAGTTCTGTTTCACAGCACTGAGATCTCAAAAGCTCACTGGGGATTGTCCTGGGTCCTTAGAACCACCTGTAATTTCTACCTCTGCAACCAGGTGGGAGGGGATTTGCACCTGGTCTAGTCCAGGAATTTGGCTTGGGAGTAACAGGAGTTGCCTTGGCACTAGCAGGCAGATTCTGGACAGATTTTCTTAGTGTGTTGTGCAAGAAAATGATCTGTTTCTTCTCCACTTCAAGAGGGAAGAGGCCATAAATTTTGCCTTTCTGAGGTGCAGTGGAGGAGGTTTCCTGGTGCAACTGTCAGTGAAGGAAGCAACAAGTTCAGAAAAAAATACTGTCTAAACCACTGTCCTTCTGCAGATCAAGAGGAGAGCAACAGATCAGGGGGGTCTCTTCCATCCTTCTGCATGAAGATAAACTATGTGCTGAAGACTTCCTGCTCTGAAAAGTTTCAAATGGGAT
>VWZP01010881.1:758677-777838 GCA_013396995.1 Dicaeum eximium | reverse complement strand
AAAAAAAAAAAAAAAAAAAAGCCACAGAACCTTTTCTCTGTGAATCTCCATTCAGCTCATATTACAGCTGAGCTGCTTTGCAGACAGGAGAAGAAATCCCCAGCTCCATTTCAAGCTGGGGATTTGCAGACCTGAAGGTCTCAGCCTCTTTAGTGGGAGAGTGTTAAGAGAGATGACATAATCATATATTAACAGCACAATAAGCTACTTACTCCTCTCTCTGACACTGAAACTTGGCTCTGGGGAGGCAGCCAGACCATTGTCTATTTGAAGGAGCAAAGGTGAGGCATCACACTGGTGTTTCCATGAATATTTCATAGCTCAGAGCAGTAACCTGTCTGTTCCCTTACAGATGCCTAGTTATGCTTTAAACAAAATGCAGAATATAGCTATAAGCAGATGTACATTTGCTGAAATTGTCCTTTGTACATCAGCAAGTTGACTGAAATTGCACAGAGTGTGAAAACATTGTACAGAGCGGAGGAAGAGGGGAGGAAAAGAGATCTCGAGGGGCTGACAGCAATTTTCTTGTACTCTGCTCAAAAGAGAGGGAAGCACACAACCAAAACCCTCGTGACAAACCTCATCTGCTGCCTGCCCTGCCCAGGGGTGTGCCAGTGCAGGAGACACCAGTTCCAGGTGATGCTGGAGGAGAGGAGCTGTCCCCTGCTGCTGGAGATGCACAAAGAGGCAGCTCGGGCTCCACCACGTCAGAGGCAAGGGCAACTTGTGCCTCTAACAGTGACTGCCCTTTCTGTGACTCTTCCCTTTCCATTTGCTCAGCACTTTCAGTCCAGCCTGTTTCTTTGGAAGATATGACTAGAATAAAATGATGAGGAAAAATCCAAAGTATTTCTCAGTAGCATTTTATGCCCTGTAATAGTGTTAACCTCTAGCAGAGTTCCCCATAATTATCACTGATGGTGGCCTATGGATTGACTTTAAATTTTGTTGCCTGGCTTTTGCTGGACTTCTTCACAGTATTAAATACTGGTGGCTCTGCAGTAAAAAGTGAAAATTCTGTGTAGTTTTTTGTTATTAAGATAATGAAAGCTTGCAGCATTTTTTTTTTCTTGCACAAATTTTCCCAACTAACAACCTCTGAAAGTGGCAATGTCCTGGTGCATTTCCTTGGTGCTTGTACTGCAAGAGGAAAGCAGGGAGCTCAGAGGAGTAGCAACTGCCACGTGGAGTAATTTGATGCACAACTGCCATTAACAATAATGGGAATTGTATGTCTGATGATCCATCATGCAGAGCAAAGAAGATTCAGCCCTGGGGGTTTTCTGTGCAGCCTTCAAAAGTGCAAGGCAAAGTATGGAGGGAAGTAAAGGCTGAGGAGCTTGTTTCTCCTTTCCTGCCCATAAAGAGGTGCTGAGAACAGCATTTTGGTTTCATGGAAAATCTACATCTTTGCGCTTTTTTTGTTGTTATTTGAAGAGGGGGGTTTTAACTGATATGGCAAAATAAGTTTCTAAGCCTAAGTTCAGACTGAACCAGCTGCTGGTAACCAGGTGATTAAAGATCCTTCTGCTCTCAGCCCCAGGGTCAAGGGCTTTGCTCTCTGGCTCCCTTCCCTCCTGAAATAAGCAGGCTAAGCTGTGTAAATGGCAGCAAGGCCCAGAAGAGCCCTGGCCCAGCTCCCCTCCCCAGTGTTATTTGATGAGCTGCCTCAGCATTGTAGCTGGTTTAGAATATAAAATAAACCCACAGTTTCCACCTGAGTTCTTCCAAACAGCTTTAATTATTAATTCCTTTAAAACACAGATATAAAAACATTTTGGGATAATTTTCATCTTTGTTTAGCTGTTTCTTACATGGATTTTTTTTTCCCAAAAAGAGTACTCAGTTTCCTAACCCAATTTAGTTAGGACCCAGTTTGCAAAATTTGTCCCACATCCATCTGAACAGAGAGGCAAAATGTTCCCCATGGAAGAGGATCTCACTGAGGAAATAGGACAGTGCACAAGGACAAAATCTGGGACAACACAATTCATTAGATTTCTAAAAACAAATGGACAACTGCATCAACTCCCCAGACTACTCATAAGGAAGCCTTTGGAAATGCAGCCTGTTCTTGATTGCTGACCCTAAAGTCCATTTTATGGTGAATTTTTTTTTCTTAATGATACTTTTATTTAAGGCACAGTCTTCCTCCAAAAAGTCAAACTCTTGGCAAAAGGTCAGGTTCTCTTTGTGCTCTGGGCTCTGTTTTTCAGTGTCAGCAAGGAAATGTATTTTCCCTCCTTGCTGCTCAATCAGTGATGGAAACCAGACACAAGTAGAGGGCAAATGCTGGACCTTAGTTCTAGGTGCATGCCCACACCCTCACACTCACAGGCTCCAATGAGTTAAAATGAGCACACTAAAAAATGGTGAATTGGTGATTTGAGAGCCCGAATTGACTTAAAATCCTTTTGCTGTGTGTGACTAAGTGTGGAAAAAGAGAAAATGGCAGAAGATGAATGTGAGCCTCAGATCCAAAGTAGAGCGTGCAGATCTGTCAGGAAAAGATGCTTTTCAGTTGGAAATGGGACACATCTTTTTTTGAGGTTTCAGAGAATTAATGTTGGTCTCTTGTGTGTCACTTCTACCTTCATGTTCTGCTCTAAGCTGGAGTTCACCTTCCCTCAAGGTTTTTCCCTTCAAGGCTTCATTTCTCATCTATTTGCCACTACCTGGGAAAAAATAAGTTACACAGAAGATAAGCTCAAGGATTGTTCTTAGACACAAGGATTTCTTACAGTTTGATGTAGTTCCTCTCTCTGCCCCTTTGAAGGTATTTCTGCAGAGTGACACTTGAAATGGAATAGAAGAGCAGCCATGGGATGGTGCCAGAAGAATTTTGGTTCAAAATCCTTCTGTTGGCAATTTATCTCTGTTTTGGTTTTTTATTAGAGAGTAGAGTTGTTTCCCAAAGTGGGAATGGCTCCATCGTTTGGAATATCTAAGAACAGTGAATAAGGTATTAAAAATTCATTATCTGGCTCAGCAGTAAGGGGTTTTTAAGGCTTAGATGCAGAGTATGGACAAAGTGGCCTAATAGCCTTTTTTCAGCTGCTGTTTTCATGGCCCTAAAAGGCACTTGACTTAAATAATTCACTGCCCTGTGTTCCCAGTAATCTCCTACCTGTCCCTTTCAGAGCACACACTTGTACTGTATTAATAAATGACTTTACATTTGTGTAGTCATTTTCCTACTACCTGTCTCTTCTACTTTTTCTGTATTTTTTGTGACCTCAGAAGTCCTTTGGAAAAAAAAATCTTGCTTAATCTTTGCTATGCATGTCCTAGTGTTTTACAGCCACAGCAAAGGATGGAAAGATGGATTTTTTTTAGCAATATAAATGCAGGACCAGGCACTTGGTGACATCCTTGATTTGATCATGGACTGGTGGTGACTGCACATAAATGACCCAATTACAACTCATGCACTTGAGTCATTTGTCCACACACTGGCATGCACAGTGGCACGCACGTGGTGTGATACACAGTTGTCTGTGCCCTGCTTAGGGCAAATAGAGCTGAGATGTCTGAGATCTGCATTTATTTAGTTTTTTATTGCCTCTTTCTGACTGACAGCTATTCAGAAAAGTGTTTCCCTGGGCTATGTTTGTATTCTCCAGGTAGGAGTGTATACTGCATCTATTAAGACCTCCTGATGCCTGTCACTTTTATTTTAGTGAATAATATACCTGTCGTTTTAGCTAAAACCCGATTCCCATTCTTGTGGGAGCTGGTTTTTTTTCCCTCTTTCTTCCAACATTAGCTTTTCAAAAATCACGGGTTGCATCTTCAGAACCAGCCCCTAAATCTGCTCCAGCAATCAACCGCAGGTGCAATTTTCTGAGTACAACCAATTGCAGGAGGAAATTATGGAACTTAAAGATCAAGCGTTGCCCTGATTTGTAAGCACAAATAGCGAGGATAAATGAAGTCGATGGGAACTGTAAGTGCTCAGTTTCTCAGTGTAAAGCTGCTGTTTGCACCCACAAATTAGATGATAGGAAATCAAATCCTGCTATTCGCACTGTCAGTTGATTGCAGGATTCAGGCAGGAGACTGAGATTTGAAGTAAGTCCCCCTAAAAATGGGATCCTTCAGGCTTACTTGTGCTTTTCCAATAAAGGCAGCATCTGTCACGCTTTGCTGGCTAATCTCTCTGATTTGGCACCTTCAGCAGTGGGTGGTATCCCTTGCTTCATGCTTTTTGAAAAAATTAAATTAAAGAATGGGGAAACAAAACATAAAGCAGTGGGGATGCAGAGACATTGCTTGTGGGAAGCAAAGGGGTAATTTTATAGGATACAGCCCCTTACACACTGTTCCCTTACTGTAAATATCAATTATGAGAGCAAGTTCACCAGTGCTGGGACAAGAACTGGGCAAGAAACTCACCCTGCCCCATTTTCCTGCCTTCCTCAGTGTGTTTGGGTCTTTGGAGCACGTGTTCCTCAGGCCAAGACTGCCTCCCAGGATATTTCTGTGCAGCCTGGTGGCAACAGAGATTGCAGTGGATAAATCACTCCATAATTGCTGTGCCTTCTTGTGTGTTCCTTAAAAACGAGGTGTAAAATGTTTTATGTAGTCCCACTGTTGGGTTATAGGTTAAACTCAAATCCAGAAGTATTTTTTGAGCCTCTTACACTTTGGACTAAAAGGTAATCATTTACTACTAGCTATCCAGAATTTTATATCTATATCTATATCTCAGGGGTTTCCTAATATACACTTAGCAGTTTGAACTCGACCATAATTACACTGTTATTATCTTCATAAGCTTTACTTATCTCATTATCAACTCCTTCCCGTGTTGGAGGTCAGTGGAGTCTCCCTTCTATTAGCCATTTAATCCTTTTACCCAGTAGCTCTGTTCTCATTGATTCACTCACTATATTTCTCTGTAGCTAATATTTCTGACATTTCAGACCAACCTCTCCCCTTGCCTTTTACTCTGTCCAAAGCAATCTCTGCCCCTGTAGATTTCTGAGTTCATTACTGCCTGCTTTGGGAGTGCTGCAGGTGGTGGCCAGTAAAAACTTTATGGTTTTGCCTTTGGAGTTGTGCACGCTGTGCTGGGGCTGCCTGTCCTTGGCACAGGGTGGGACACAGCCAAAATGTGCATTATTTGCAAAGAGGTAGGTGAAGATGGCTGTGCTGGTGGCAATAAATAAGAGGAAGCCTTTCCCATAACTAGGAAAAATTACCATTCTCATAAGGCTGCTTTTACTGATTTATATCAGGTATCTTAGCTGATGGATACAGTGTTGTTTTAGAAATAACATTTATTGATTTTACTCTCCCTTTGAGATACAATTAACAATTTTGAGGCTTTGTTTCTCAGTCCCTTTCCATCATATTGTCATTCACATGTGATCCCATTGGATGTGAGCCCTGGTTTGTATTTCTGACTGGGATTGCTGCTGCAGAAAGGAGATTCTGTGGAGGAGAGAGAGTTTGGTTTTGAAAAGTCTTCCAAGTATTTCCCCAAAGAAATTATTCCCTGTATGCTAGCTTGAAGTATCATTGGATTGTAATTATTTCAGTTATTTTTTTATTTTAATGAGGTGACAGTTACTTGGGCATCCAGAGTGTTCTTCAGCTCTTGGCAGTCTTAAGCTGAACACATCTAGCAGGGATAATTACACCAGCTGTGACCTTTTTGAACACATATTTGGACCAAAGTAGTTTTCAGTCACTTTTGATTGACTTAGAGCTTACTTGAATTTGCTTTCTCTAAGCTTCAAATATTACCTTCCTGGTGCTGTGATGCTGTGTATGGTTTTATCATCTTTGTTCCTCTTTGGGATGCCTGATGGCTTTGGGGAAGCTTTACAGAAGATTGGGGCACAGGTCCAGGTGCTGCTTTGGGCTCATGTGGCTGTAACAGGCTGTGAAAGGTGTCCCAGAGATGGGAGATGGGTTCCTGCCCCTGGGGGAGTCAACTCGTGGTGCCTGAGCAGCTCAGTGATTCCTCTTTTAATGCTCTTAGGAGAATAAAGGGGAGATGAAAATAAATAGAGATAAAAGTTCTTTTTTTGTTGTTGGGTTTTTTCCCTTTTGGTTTTTTGGGGGTTGTTTTGTTTGTTTGTTTGTTTTTTTGAGAGGGTGGTTGAAATCAAATCAAATCAAGTCAAGAAATTATTGGTGTTCCTAAGAGTCTCCTTGTATCCATAGTGGAGTTTTGGTTCTACTTCATGGGTTTTATGCCTGTAATGCTACATCTTTGGCTCTGGTTTATTATTAAGGGGAAGATGCTTAATTAAGAGAGCTTTATTCAAGAAGAAATGTCCTGCAAGGTATTTAAGAGAAATTTTGCTTGTTTTTTGGGGTACACACCTGAGTGTGCAAGCTGGAGAGCAGAGTCAGTTAATGCAGCATTATTATTAATTTAATCTAATAAACAGAGTTAGCAGTAAGTGTGTGAGAATAATTTGTTGCTATTTATGCATTCCTCCTCCTCAGCATTCTTATGCTCACAGGACATATATAGTCACAATTTATTATTTCACCTAGTTTGGCTTCTGTGCCACAGGGCAGGCAGAGCTGGCAGCGCTTATCGGAGTTGGTTTCTTTCCACTGCACAATTTCACTGCTGACCAAACAGAGCGTTTGTTACTCTGGGAAGGGTGTGCTCACTGTGAAACCCAAGGAGCTGTCAGTGGAGACACATAACTCCAGGCTGCTGAAAAGATCCTGGGTCTCACAGGGCTCTGTAAGGTCCCAGCAGCCACAGCTGCGTCCACCACGAGGTTTCCACCACTGCTGAGCAGAGCTGGGTTTTGTGGGAGGGAGATTTTCCCAAGGAAGGTAAGCAGGGGTAATCCAGTTGTTGGGTAAACCACACTTAAGAGGATTAAAGAGGTGACATTTGTATCTCCTCTCTGATCATTCACTCCTGTTTAAGGTTAGAGAGGGGCTGTGCTGCTCTGAATGCACCAGGCTGTGTCTGCCTGGGGCTGGCCAAGTGAGGCCCTTCCCTGGAGAAGTCCATTTTGGGGACACCTGTGACTTACCAGATGGATTCTTGCAACAACACCAAGGCTTGTTTACTCTGGGAAATGGCAAGGGTTTGCAGAGTAGAGCCTTCGCTGCCGGGGACAGGAGTAATTTTAAGGGATTTTACTCATGGATGGCTCCAATCTGATCATGTTGGCTGAATGTTCATTAGTGCTGGGAGCACACTGCACACCTCTGGAGCACATCTTCCAGGGCTGTTTGATCCCAGCTTTTGCATCCTTGGGGATGCTCTGCCACATGAACCAAATCAGAGCAGGGCAGCTCCGTGGTGCACTGCTGATGTGCAATCAAACCTAACAAAGAGTCACTCTGTATTTCGCAGCAGTAACAAAGCTTAGAGAGTGCCTTTAAACCAACCACAGCCTGTACAGATCCATCTCACCTAAAACCTTCTCTCTGTCTCAGACAAGATAATTGTGTTCAGACCCAGCTCATCTAGCACCAGAGCCACCACTCCCCTGTTAAGCCTTGATGATTTTTTTTTTTTTTTTTTTTTTTTTTTTTTTTTTGTCTTTGAATTCCCCAGCTGTGAGCTTGGCCAGAGCTACCCTTGCTGCTCAGCAGGATCCCTCGGGGTGGAGTGTGCCATCCAATTACCCAGGCTTTGCCTCCATGCAGCCCTTAAGTGGCTGCTGAAGGGATGATTCATCTTAAATCATTCTTCCTGCCAGCTTTTTCGCTCTACACCACACTCTTGTTTGTTTAAACCAATACAGTCACATATAAAACCCTGACAGCACATGCTCAACGTGCAGGTAATAAAGAGGGCATCCTCTCAACAGCTTGTCCTCTTCAGCAATCCTTATGTTTGTGTATTGCTGTTTCCACTGAAACCCTGCAGGCTGGGATTTTGCTTGCGGGGAGCCATCGGGCTGAACATTCCTGTAAATCCCGCCCTAAACTGCGCATTTGGCATAATCATGTGGTCTTAAACGATGGGAAAAGCCAATTGATGGGATGTAATATCCCATTAGCTAATCGTGCATGCTCCACTGAGCTGGATTTGTGTTCCATGCAGGTTGTACACAGTGCTGTAGATATTATGGCCCAATTTTTCCCTGGTTCCAAAATTTTGGCTCTGCTGGATCCCATAGGTAGAAGTGGGTGATGAAGATGTGGCAGTGCCCAGGAGTGTGACCCCTGTAGCAGCCACTGCTGAAGGCAGTTTGACCCAGCAGTGCCAAACATGAAATTGGAACCTGATAAAAGCTCCAAGCAAAACTGCTTTTTGCATTTGTGAAAAAAAAAAAATGCCCAGCATGAAGCAAATTCCTTCAGAAACGTGGATGCAGGTTTACACCCAGGAGACTACAGGAAAAAAAAGTAAAATGTTGCATTGATTTAGAAGACCTGGAAATAAAGGAGGTTTGGGGGTTTGGGTTGGTTTGTGGGATTTTTTTTCCCCTTCTGGAGCACTTTAAGCATCCATACGGATTCATCAGTGTGACCTAACTTGTGGCACGTTGCAGGGTCCCTGTCTCTGACCCATCTCCCACTGGGAAGATACAGATAAGAAAGCCCAAGAAGTTCAGGACTGGCTTCCACATACAACACTTTGTGGTTTTCAGCAGTGTTTTTCAGAAAGCTGCATGTTTTCCCCCACACCACCTGACCTGCACGGTCGGTGCTGCAGGGCTGCCACAAGGTGAGCACCAGGAGCAGCCTGAGGCTTTCCTAGATTTTACTGTTATGAGCCATAATATCCTGAAAATCTTTCTCTCAAATATATCTCGGGATATATTCCCAAGAGGTTTTGTTTTTTTTTTTACCTTGGAGGGAATCCAGGGCTCGTTCTTTTAGGCTATAAATTCTTCAGCGCAAGGATTTTTGTTTTCCTTTATGTCCCCAAGGCGCCTCGTGCCGCTGCAGCGCTCAGTCCAAGCCACGTAATATATTACCATATGAAAACATCATTTACATTCAGCCAAGGCTCCTTTTATTCTCCCTCAGAAGGCTCAGATGTCTGAGAGGCAGATGGGGTAAATCACACCGCAGTCCCTCTGAAGGCCACCAGCTCTAACCTGGCCCAAGCCCAGCGCTCTGCCCAGGCCAGCCCACCCACCTCCACTGCCACATCCTCAAACACAAAGGGGACACAGAGCTGGCCCTCACCTGAGTCAGAGTTTACCTGGGGGATGTGGCCCCAGGTGAAAAATCAAGGCAGCACCACAAAGAACACCCGTGAGGGGAGGAAAAACCACGCTGTGGAAATTTCCAAGTACAGATGATCTTGTGAATTCCTTTAGTCTGCATAATGACAAGGATCATTAAAATGAAAACACTCTGCCATTACAGCCAGGAAAGGAATCTATACCACTTATATGATAATACTATGGAGCTACATAGAGGTTCATGAAATATGGATGTGCTTATATGCACCATAGTCTAACTTACATTTGTAATGCTAAGTAAAGTGCAAAACACACACCCATGCAAAAACATTCCAGTGGGGAAGGCTGAGTTTGATTTACCTCAGGTTAGCACTCGGTTTTCTTATTATTGTGGCATTTTATTGTGCTTGTTATGCAGAAATTCTGGCATTGAGCTTTCTCATACTTACACTGATGGATGGGAGGTCACCGAGGTTCAGCTCTGGGTCATTTTCTGCATCTCCCTTTTCCTGGCATCTATCTGTACTGTTAGCTTCCTCTTTAAATCTTGGATTCTCCACTTTAGAAACTGCAACTAAATTACAGGAGCTGCATATTCTATATGTGAACATGCCTCACACACACGGATTATGTGGGATCATTATTTGATAATTATATACTTGCAATTTAAAGACCTGCTTATAGCCATCAGTAGCAATTTATACAACACAGTGTCCAAATACACAGGAATTAACTTCTGTGGCAGTGAATTTGCAAACTAAGGCTACACACAAGTTTAGTTTTGTACACTGTAGGCTTCATCTTACAGCATGGGAAGGTTTGCATGGGTGGTATAAACATTTATGTGTTCGTAAATGCACTAAATGAAAGAAGGATGTGATCACAATGAGAGAATAAAAAAATACATCCTGAACTCAAAGAGAGTTAGGGCAAAGATTAAGAGACTCTGGATTTATCATTTTCAGTTTATGTGGCTGAATTGTGGCTTCAGGTGGCAACTGGTGTTATGTTGTAAGCACACAAACTGGTGGAAATCACCCAGAGGAAACTGTACTTTTGTCAGCCAGTGAATGGCTGGAGATTGAATGAAAATAATGGTGCCTCAGCCACGAAGGACTTTTCTATTGCTCATTGGTACTATATAATTGCTTTCAAGTGTCATGTTTCTGGAAAGGAAAGCAATGGTTTTTGGATGCTAAAGAGAGAGCTGGATAGATCCTGCAGTGATGGTGGCCTTGGCCCAAGCCATGACAAGCACTGCCACTGGCATTCCTGGCCCCTGGCTCTCTTCCCTCAGCAGCAGGAGCTGCAGCCCTGGGATGAATTTGCAATGCAGCCTGTTCAGTCAAACGGGCTGACACTGCAAATGTTTGACACAAATCTGTGCTTGTCCACCTGAATGTCCCAAGTATGGGGCGTTAGACAGACAGGACATTCAGTCTTGTGGGGAATTGGGGTATTTTTAGCAATTAAACTTCAAGATTAAACTGTCTCAGGATACTTCTCCCAGCAGGGTGTGTCTGTAGCACAGCTGGCACCCGCTGTGCCGCTCCATGGATTTGGGAATGCTTGAAAAAGGTACAGAGAAGCTTTTTGTTGTTCCATTTGTCCAGGGGATTTGGTGCACGGGGAGTCTGTAATGGAGGGACCCCACGGGATGCTCAGCCTTGCTTTTGCTGATGATTTTCATTGCCAAGAGGTGACACATTAAGCTCTCAAATGCTGTGTCTCCTTCTCAGTGTGGAGATTTTTTGGGGTTTTGCTGCAGGACTAAACCCAAACCCCCAAACTGTGGTGTATCAGTCTGGAGAGAAATAATAATTAGGGGTACTTTGGGGATTGGTGTTAAGCCCTGTGGCTCCCCAGGACCCTGGGGCCAAGCCCTGCCCTAGCAGAGGGGGCTGAAATTGCACAGACAAGAACCAACAAGGACAAATCAAAGATAAATCCTGCTCCTGCAGTTTGATACATTTAAAAACAATTTTTTTTTTCTTGCAGCCTTTAGGACAAGTGTCTAACAGCCTATTTTTCCTTGGGTTTAGATTTTGAAGTCTGTTTCTCCCCAGGAAGTTGAATGGATGAGCAGGAGTTTGATATTATCTGCCCCTTGCTGTGGAAAATGTCAGAGGCATGCCATGACAAATGCCACTGCTCTCCTCTTTCAGAGGCAGGAGCATCAGCTGCCAGTCACACACGAACTGCTGGTGTATATTACCAGGCAAATAAAGCTGGCTTTTACCCAAATCCACATTTGTGGAAGAAAAAATGCCCATGCATTCCTTTGTGGCAGAAATGAAAACCAAGATCAATGACTGACTCTTTTTAAGTCTTATGTGCAAGGTAAAACTACTCTTTCACTCTGTGATAATGTCAAGTGCAGAGAAATATACACCCAGTGAGGTCACGGTCAGTTCAGGAGAAATATGTTTAAGAATAAATCGCCTGCCTTTTCTCTCTCTGTGGGGGTAGGGAGTGGCATTTTGGTAATGCAAAGCGTATTAAATGGATAATTGACATATCTGGACGAAATATCATGAAAATTAACAATTATGGGAATTTTTTTCTCTTTATTTTTAATCGATGTGATATTTCTATTCTTAGCTCAGGCTGTTCCAGGGTTTTGGTGAAGGCAAACTGCTCCTGGCTGGCTTGACATTGATTTAAATGTTGTCAGCTGCATTTTGCAGCACAGCCCCACAGTTTTCCTAGAATTTACAGCAGTGTGAGGGCGAGACATGCATGGAACCACTGTGGAGAGCCTGGAAAGCAGGAGGCACCATGCTCTGGAGGGAAGGAGGGGGATTGCCTGCTCAGGCATCAGCCAGGAGCTGAGCAGCTGCCCACAGCTTTTGAGTGGTGCCTTCTTATCGACGATGGAGCGAGACAGAGACCCTGAACTCCATGATCAGGATCTACTTTTATTGAGAACATAGAAAGGCTTATATACTGCTTCAGGAGTCCAGAAATGCTTACTACAGAAATTAGGTTAAAATCAATCTTATGTTTATCGTAAACATTCTTTTCTTTGCAGTTTCCTTCTCCTGGAAAGCTGTCTTATCTTAAACTGGGGGTCCGTTTTTCACCAGACCAACCTGTAGCATCCTGTTTATCCATTCTTTTCTGCTGATGGTACTATCTGTTTTGTGCATACCCATAGTTTCTTATCAGGAATACCAAGAAGCCACCCTGAAGGTGCTGACTGGGTGAGAAGCAGATCTCCCAGGGCTTTAACCACGGCAAAGGGTGATGGAGAAGCAGGAGGTGCAGCTCCTCACTGCATTGCCAGGGTCAGGGAAGAGTCAGCCACTGCCTTTGCCCCCTGCAGCAGAGACAACCTCACCAGTCCTACTCTGGGCACCATTTTAACTTCCCAGAGTCAACTGAGAAAGTCAGAGCTTAATTTAGGAAAAAAAAAAATCAGAACTTGGAACATCCACAGCTGAGGATTTCCTCGGGAAGGGTTTTTCTGCTTGAAGGGTGACTTTGCACCCATCCAAAATTTAAATTTCCTGTCCATGTAGGCCAGCACTGCTTCTTATAAAAATTTCTATGCAATATTGGGTGATAAGCATTCCAAGTTCTTTTACCTTTATAAGCAAACCCTTCTTTTACCTTTATAAGCAAACCCTGACCTTACCTTTATTTAGTGTATCCTTGTATTTAGTTTAGACTTTTAAGTAATTTAGCAAAACTACCATAGAGAAGATCTCCCTTCTTTGTCATGGAACACAGCACAACATTCCAGTTTGGGCACCCAAGGCTGGAATTTGGATCCCTCAGGGAGGAGATCTGCCAAACCACTGTTGGCTTGATTGTTTCTTTATTAAAATTAATTTATGAAATTGAAATTAGAGGAAAGGCAGCACTTATAATCCATCTATATTTTATAACAGGCCAGCTCCACAGTCCTACTTGGAAAAGAAGTGTGGAGGAAGCTGGTGGTGCACATGATTGCATGGAATCTGTCCTGGCTGAAGGACAAACTGTGGTGTATCAGTGTGGAGAGAAAGAATAATTAGGGGTACTTTGGGGATTGGTGTTAAGCCTTGTTTTATTCAATGAAATGAAAGATGGAGTAAACACCAGATAAATGCAATGTTTCTTAAATTGTGAAGTGTCGTATCAGTTTGAAAAAAAGGCTAAATGAAGAAAAATAAAAAGGGGAGGAAGAAGAAACTTCCTGTTTTAATATTGTACATAGGGACAGCGGAGCCACAACCAACACCAAAGAAGGGTTGAGGCACCGGCTCTTTATTGTTCCTCAGTCCAACCTTTTGTACTCTTGATCTCACATGCATTCCTGTGTGTCCTCTGTACCCTTCTGTGATCGTTCAATGCCCCTCAGCACCCCATGGCTCATTACCTTCAGTACTAATTACCTGTCCTGCACAGCTGTACCCATCAGGGATGAGGCTCAGCCACAGCCCCACTCCCAATCACCACAAGCTGTGTGCCTACAACAGTGTTAAGCCTTATTTTATTTATTGAAATGAAAGATGGAGTAAACACCAGATAAATGCAATGTTTCTTAAATTGTGAAGTGTCGTATCAGTTTGAAAAAAAGGCTAAATGAAGAAAAATAAAAAGGGGAGGAATGAGAAACTTCCTGGTTTAACATTGTGGTAAAATTCAGGTTGTCGTAATGTGCAATCAAAACAACTAGAAAAGAAGAAATCTAGGAGGTAGGAAAGCAGTTGGGGAAGGAAAAGGGACTTAGGAACAGCAATGACTTCAGGCAACTGTGGAAAGCAAAATGAGAATAATGTGGGCACGCAGAGCAGGAGCACAGGGAAGGCACCCTGGGTTAGTGCTCTGTGTGTGTGTCAGGGGGAGATGTCTCTTTAATGCCACAGAGCAGGGCACCTCTGAAATATTGAGGACATTTTGTCCTGAAGGCTGGAATTTTCACAAATGCTCTGTACTTGCCAAAACCCGCTCCAGCGAGGATCCCGGGAGTTTTGCCATTGATTTCAAAGGGAGCAGATTTGGGCCATTGCTGAGACCTCTCTAAAATTGACCCTTAAAACACAAAAGAGGCTGACAAGTTAATTTGGCCTCAGAGGTAGGCAGCCAGGATGATTAGGGCGATTCATTTAAAAGACAATATTAAAATAATTGACTGCATGTTGGCTGCACGGATGTTTGGCAAGATAATGGCCTCAGCACTGGTTATCTGTGGGCAGCACCCAAAACCGAGGTGCTAAATGTGGATCAGCAATGTCCAGAGGGTGAACATCTGGAGTGAGAAACCACTGTGAGAAATAAAGGTTGAAATGCAAAGTCCTTTGCCAGGATGAAGGGCAGCCAAGGACTATTCATCAAAAAGAAGTGCTAGGTTTTAAAAGACAGTGAACAGAGCACATGAAATTAGAGTGGAGCACTAAGGGGACTCTTTCTCTCCTGGTTTCAGTTATTCCATAGCAATTAATTGGACAGATATTTGTGGACAGAAGTTAGAATGCATTTCGGTTGACAGCAAACATTTCTCATCCCAAATGCAAAGCAATAATTTTACTTTTCCTTGCATCTTTCTGAGTGTTTCCACTTCTCTAAATCCCTCCTGTTGTCCTCTTGTGATAGGACTTTAAGAGGACGTTAGAGGCTCATTTTCTTTTTTGAAGTGGTGGCATTTGGGGACAGTAATGTGCAAAGACACTCCTAAGCCTGCAAAGTGCACTGGGTTTGTATAACCCTGTTAATGCTCAGGGTTGGAGAATATTGGACTGATCTCTCTCTGACAGATTTCCTCTAAAGACATAATACCCTTCACAGAAAATAGCTAGGTATGATTTGTCAGTGCAGCAGGAAACATTGTTTAGAAACATCTGAGTGCAGGTGTTTAATTTAGCTTTCATCTGGGGTGCACTAATGGAGATGTTGTTAAATAGAGCATTTTACATCTCACTGCAAACCACCCTGTGCTGCTGGGGACTTTTCAGGGCTGATTGTCACTAATGCCCACCAGCAATAAAGAGCTGTAGAGAAAATGATGCTCTTCCTGACATGAGATGAGGGGTGTAAAACCGTGTCAGGAAGGGCTTCCATGGAACCCTTAATGCAGAAGTGATTTGAGGACAGCAGGGAGTAAATTCTGGGGCTCTCTGAGAACCAAGCCAGGGTTCTCCCAAAACACCAAAATTTGTAAAATCCACATCAAGGGGAATTTCAGATATCTTGTTACTCAGATATCTACTTTTGGTTTATTATAGATCCTTATTTGGTATGACATATTTCATACCCTCACCCCAACCCAAATATAGTGAAATTTGCAATGCAAAGGAGGTCGTTGTGTTACTACAAATGAAAAATTCACTACTGCATTTGTTCATCTATGATCCCATCTACAATACTTTATTCATAAATGCACATCTGCAAATGTAAAGTTAGTACCCACATAAAGTATTACAATAAACACCTATACAGAAATATCGGGGGATAAAGAGGTGAAATAAATCTTTCCACTGCTATTCTGAATTTAAAAACCAAAAAGTTCAGTCAGCTCTTATAATTCAATGTCTTGGCAGTGAGATGAGCAACAGATTTAAAGGGTTTGATGGATTTCAATGGAGATGCAGGGAGTTTAGGAATGAGGAAGGAGCCCTCTGACTTTGAGTCAGTATTGCCATCCTCGGTTACTTGGAGATTTTGATTTAACACTAAAGAAAATATTTGCAACTTCTTTTAATAAAGAATAAAAAGAAGTGGACGATGTTATTTGACTATTAGGTTTTGTCACTTCAGGCTTACATTTCACTCTACCTCTCACCTTCCTGTGGTATTAACCAAATGCCAATATCCTTCCCTCATTCTGAAGCAATTGTTCTCAGTATTGGACAGCAGAGAAGAAAACAGCTGAAAAATTGTCAGATATGTGCTCTTGCCAGACAGCTGGTAAAATTGAAGACTGATAGGGAAATGTCAAAATTTCAGCTAGGAAAAAATGCTTGAAAATCCTGAAAGACAGGGAAGGGGCAGAGCACAGACCATGGATATACTTGTCACAGAGACTGTTTGTGCTGCTGGGAAGGGATTGATGTGCTCCAGGTGAAATCCATGCTGCTCTAGTCCACAGGGGACTGGAGCTGTGGTGACAATGCTGTGCCTTGGTCTAGAAGGTGAATGACATGTGTATGATGATTTTACAGGCATTTTGTGTCAGCACTGTAGCAAGAGCTTCTCATTTATCTAAGAATTGCTGTCTAAATACCACAACCTATTTTGGTTCTTTGCAGTATTTGATGAGTGTTTAACACTGACTTGTATGTTTAAAAATTATGCCTTAGCAGACATCCTAAGCATTTAGATACTAGTTAAATCTAATATTTTAAAATGAATATAGCTCTAAACAGTTTTCTCTGACCTACTAAAAATCATGCAACATTGCAGTCATAAAATCCCAAGTGAGCAAGATTGAGCTGTACTCCCACGACTCCAAGACTTCATAGAAAAGTTTCAGCTATTGCAAGGCTCAAACTAAAGTCCCAAAAGCTGAGCAAAGCAGTTGGGCAATACTAGTTATAGGCAGCAATTTTTAAATTTTGGTTAGGACCAGCAAGTCCTTTAAAGTGTAATCCCAAGTCAATTTGGGAGCAGTGGCAAGGTTGGGATCACAGCCTCTGTTTGCCATGTGCCAGGATGACCCCAAGTTAGAAGATAACATTAGCCCCAAGGGTTCATCCCAAGTTAATAATGCCAGTATGGGGGGCAAATATGGATTTTTATTCATGGAATTGCACATACCTTGCATATGCCTTGCATATTCCAATTTATTTCCCATGTATATGCATATGAGTATTGATAAATATGTGAACAATGATGGAATCTATACGAATAGTGAAACATTTTAAGAGCAATGAAACAGTTTCCATATTGGTCAAAAATATTTTTGAGAGATTCCATAGCGGATGAACGAGGCGGTTTTCCCTTCCCCCCACCTCTTTCCCAACAGAAAACTTTAGAATGCAATGCATTTATTCCAAAATCAAATTTGCAGCTCGCTCAACTTTTTGTGTGTGTTCAGAATGCACCCACAGAATGAATTTATCAGAAATAATTAGTGTTTTTATAGCCAGTGCTGATTGCTGCAGCATCACATTCCGGTGCTGGTTTGTATAATTGCAAATCATTTCCTAGAGGTGTCACACAAAAGCAGAAGATGCCTTTTGGAGCAGTGTAGTGCCCATAGAATATAAGATTAACACTTGTATAGTACAAGAAGACATGTAAAGACTCACTATTTTTTTTTTTCCTTTCTAACCTTGTTGATGTCATGAATATCAATTTACATCTTTCTTTTTTTTGAGATAATTTAACACTCCATTTAGTCATCCTTGGTAATGCAAATCAGATCAATTCTGCTGCCAGACTACAAGGTGATCTCCATTGTGTCCCTTGGAAATGAGAGATCCATTTTTCTTCGTTTATTTCTTGTTAAAAGAAAAATCCTCCTTTTTAAGCCTTCTGATAAGAAACAATTGAGAATTCCAGGAATTTTAATCAGGGAGCAAAGTTGGAACCACCCAAAAGTATTACCCTTCCCTCCTCAGTTATTCAGCCTGCCTCCTCTCCCTCCTTCCCGCTCAGCCCATTTGCATAACGTGATTAAGAGAGCAGTAATAATTACAGCAGCACACGAGGGACTCTCAGCCTTGCAGGCTCCTTGCAGGAGGCACCAATTTCTGCCCTGCACATTCCCCAGACCTGTGAAAGAGGGGTCCTGGCTGTGTCCCAGCCTGGCTCTGTCCCAGCTCCACCTGCAAGGTCCCCGAGCCTCCTGTCCCTGGAGCTGGGGTCACACCAGGCTCCCTCCCACCCCCGTGGGGCTCCTGCCCCCCCAGACCCTCCTGAGACCCCCAAAGGTGCTGACCTCCTCCAAGGCAGAGTGGTCCCCTCACTTTTTGCCCTCCTGGACCTGTTAATACAAAGCCAGAAGATTCTGAACACTGCAAGGGAAACAATTTTCCACATAGAAATCGGTGGGCAAAGATTTAAAAGCTTTGCAGAACATTTTTTTTTTTGTAATTTGGTTTTTTTTGTGGTTTTTGTTATCATAGCTTGATTTGTAGACATTCTGTGTGCTCGTGTTCATGCCTTAGCTTTGCCCTACCATTAAAGGCTGCTGAGGCAAACATCATCTTAGGATGGGGACATTCAATATGGAATTTCAATATTGTGATACAAATCTGTTAACCAGGACCTGTTCACTCAATAATCACCACTGCTCAAAGCCTCTGAGGTCCTTTCCAGCCTCACAGCATCTCCATGGAGGGGGAAGACTCCAGGCAGGGATTGTTAAAAAACCAGAATAAACCCCTCCTGCAGCAGGAGAGCAGCACCTGCTGAGCAGTGCCTTCCCATCCTGCTGGATATACACCTGCTCATATTAAAGATGAAAACACATATTGTCTCTTTATTTTTTATTTTCATTACACAAATGCAAAAATAAGAGCTGAACATAAGCTGTAAAAGAGGAAAGACCTCAAGGACTTGTACCTTTATGGCATAAATCAGATAAAAATATATTCAGTGTTTCAGAGGGGAGAGGAAATCACATCTATGAGAAGGTGGGGGTTTTTTCTATTGTGTATATCCAGGTGCAGAAAAAGAATCACAAAACCACTTGACAGTGTCTTCAAGCCAAATATAGGTAATGTTGGGAGTTTTTTCCTTCTAGAAACGATTACCTGGTTTGGTTGTTCTGGGATGGGTTTGCAGCCAGCTAGAGATAAGGACTGACACATATGGTGTCTGATAGCACTGATATTTCTGCCTGGCACACAAATCCTGTTGTTGCAAAGTGGAAAGGTGCTGCAAACACTCATGAAAACAAAAACATAACACCCAGAAGCAAAGCAGAGCATGTCAGAGCTGAGCAACAGATTAAAAAATCTTCCTCTGCTTCTGCAGGAAAGCCCAGAGGAGATGGGTTCCTGTGGAGCATCCAAAAACTGTCCCATCCTGCAGCTCCCAGTGATGCTGGGGATGGGATGGGATGGGATGGGATGGGATGGGATGGGATGGGATGAGATGG
>VWZP01010881.1:644383-758645 GCA_013396995.1 Dicaeum eximium | reverse complement strand
GGGATGGGATGGGATGGGATGGGATGGGATGGGATGGGATGGGATGGGATGGGATGGGATGGGATGGGATGGGATGGTCCAGGCTGCACAGACTCCCTGGGCTCTTGAGCAACTCACCAGGGCTGGAGGGAGGAGGAGAAGGAGGAGGAAGAGGAGGAGGAAAGGGAGACCAAAGATCTATTGCATAAAACATAAGGGCTTCTTGGTTTCTTATGGTGAGTACTGGGGGTTCTTTTGATGCAAATAAGTCAATTATTTCTTTTTCAGTTTATTTTCTGCCAGTTTTTNNNTGTTAATTCTTCAGCAATTCACTGGTTGAGCAGTATTTTGCATAAAGACAGGTCAGCTCAGTGTGCTGAATGAAAGGCTTACAATGGAAGCTGGCTTTCCAGGAGAGTGAATATCCTCTGATTCCTGTGTGTCTCACTGAGGAGGTCATTGTGAAGAGCTGCACATCCCATTGTTTCCCTTAGAAGAGAGGGAAGGTTTTTGGGGACAGACCTGGGAGCACAGATCTGCACAAGGAATGGGGTGTGCAGAGAGGGGCAGCTACCTTCCCCTCCTCCTGCAAGTCAGGGCTGGCTGCATGGAAAGGAGAACCCTTTCCATGGCTTCACATGGAAGTAGTATGAGCAAAGAGATCCACAGAGTTGATAATTAATTACAATTAGCAAGAAATTTAAAATCTAATTGCATACCGAGATATTATTAAAGATCTTTCTCGGTCCATTTCTTGGGGGTTAATCTGGGGACACCTTTGTGACAAATCTTCTGCAGAAAGCTTTTGCTTTTAAAATGTAATGGCACTGGTGATTTCTGATTTCAATCAGGATGAAATGCCTGAGAAATTTTCACTCTAGAGGAAAATGCACCAAATATATTCTTTTAAAGTTCTTGTTTCCATGGTTTAAAAGCTGTAATTATTTTAAATGCTTAATGGTAGCTCAGTATCTATACTGGTGACTGCTCACTTCTGTTTGCCCTGTAAATTTATCCTATTAGTACACGTGTGTGAGTGTGTGCATTTATGTATATTTAAAACACATATGGTATGGAAAAAAAATATATTTATCCATTAGAAGTCGCTTGTTCTTCCATCTTTTCAAGTGTCTTGCTGCCAGCTGCCTGTATCAAAGGAAGTGAACAGCTGAAACATTACAGCACTCTAATTTTATGTCTGTTGGGCACTGCTGCTTTGCTGTGTATTTTCTAAAAGAGTTTATTGTCCACTAGGGCTCTTTTAAAGGGAGGCTTGGTTACCAGGGACCTTAAAAGTGATGAAATGTAAATGCAAATCCATTCACCTTTTCTTCCATGCAGTAAATTCTACTACCTGCACTCTGAAATGCAGAAGATAATTGTTACAGTACCCTATTTTTCAATCTAATGTTGACTCTTTTGGGCTAATTTACTTATATTTACCGTGTCCAAATGTGATGCAAATCTCAGGATACAGAAATCACCGAAAGGCAGTTGTTTGTTCCTGCTAGAGGAGGATTTAACACCCTTGGTCACTGCTGAGCTGGTAATATTGCTTTCATTTCATCTTTGCTAAAGGGCCTATTCCTGAATAATGGTGATGTCCCTGGATTTGAAAACACAGCTATGAGAGAGGAGGTGCTGGTAGGAAAAAGTGAGGATGGGTATGAAATACTGAGGTGGAGAAAATATTTCTTCTCCAGATCAGCAGAGTAACAGATGTGTTTCTGCTCTGTCTTTTGGCTCCTCATGACTCATCCCTACAGTTAGGAATCAACAGTGCATCCTCAAGAAGAGATTGAGTCCTTGACACTCAGAAATTCCTGTAACAGCCTGTGCTAAGCTCTGAACATGTGCTCAGCTCTTAGCTTGCCCTCACTGCTGCAGGGATGGCAGAAATAATCATCTGTGATGCTCAGTTTTGTTGGAAAAGGCTTCCATCCATCCGAGGGATTTACATAATCGTTTCCTGTGGCCACATTTTCAGTTCCAACAACAACAGTTAGGAAAAAGTTCATTAATGACAGAGCTCATCTGAGTTCCTGAGGCTTGGTGGGACCATCCCCATCGAGGGTGGTCCACAGGCTCAGGCAAGATGATCTGGAAGACAGCAACACCAGCTCAGCTCTTTCTAGGTGTGTTTTGCAAATGGTTTTTCCTCTCTTGCATCACCTCAGTGATGCTTTTAATAATGATCCTCATCACGAGCAACCTTTCTGCATGGTCATGGGGATGTGCTGAGGCAAGCAAATCACTGCATATTGACGTGGAGAGCTGTTCTTTTCATAGCAGGGAGCTGAAAGTGGAGACTTGATGCTTCATAAAATTCTGACATCCTGGAAAGGGAGTCCTAGCTCTGTTTTATACGCTGTAGTAAAGGTGATCTTTGGAAATTGCTTGTTGAATAACTCCACAGTCTGCTGTACATCATTTTTATTGATGATAAGGAAGATGTCATCACAATGGCTTGCCTTGGAGAGGAGGATGGTGAGGCATTGAGTTGGCTGAAAATACGATATTCCATGTAAAGACCTATTATGGAAAGAAAATGTTCCCATTGGTACTCCTGGGTGTATTGGCTGCAAAGTTTATCAACATCCCCCAGAGCTGCACAGCCCAGTGGCACAGAACCCCACAGCTTTCAGGAGGTCCTTTGCTCCTGTGGTAGGGATTCCTATTTTTCAGTGCCATTTGGTGGTACTTGTGTGAATTACTGACTTCTCTTCACAGTCCAGCCATGGGGATGGATCTGTGCAGGTCTTTAACCTTCAAGCTCAGAGTCACATCCCAGCCTGCTAAATATGGTCAGGGTGGGTTTTATGGTGGCTGCAATGTGTAGACTATTAGGGGAAAATGGTTGGTTTTATGGGTGGAGCAGGATCTCTCTCCTGTGCTGTGTGTGCTGGATCATAAAGGGGTCACCCATCTCGTGGGGGATTTACTGTGCTACTGAGAGCAGAAAACCATTCCAGGGTATTATCAGAAGCAGTTTACAGATTAAATCATAGAGCATGCACTGCTACAAGAGGACTTTGCAAATGGTCTCTCTCCTACATCAGCTCGTGTCCACTGAAATCGCACAAAACAATTAAAAATTAATCATTGTTAAAGCAAATGCTTGCTTTCCCCTTCAGATGGGCTCTTAAACTTCTTTATAGAGCATTTTCTCCAGGAGTTTTCCACCTCCAGAAGTATTCTTTTAGCCCTGGGAATAAGGGATGTGCATACATACCAGACTTGTCATGTTTCTGTGAATCTCTGGGGCTGCAAGCTCAGTACCAAGAGCTGAACACAGCTGGGTTATGCTTGGGAAAGGAATTGTGAGGCAACATCATCTGCAGTTAGGAAAATGAAGACTTAATGACTCCACAGATCATCATTCTGTCTTATTCTTTAGTACTTGGGCTCATGGCTGCGATTTCAGTGCATCCCACACCCTCTTGTATTTTCTGTGTATTTAAATCCTGCACGTTGTCTCCTTTTAGATAATGTGTGATAGAGGCACCCCAGAGACTGAAGCCTTTGAGAATCTCCTCTTAGAGGGCAGCTGCCCCAACCCTCCTTCTGAGACATTCATCTGTTTTTCATCTCTTCCTTCAGGAACCTCTGGAAAGAGGGCACACTTGAATCTTGAGTACTCACAGCATTTGCCATACCTGCATTTCATTTCATAGCTAGCACTTTCCCAAGGCATTTGCTTTCAGAGGCATTTTCCCCCTATTTGTAGTTTTGATGGATTTTCAGCTTTCCCCATCCATTACTGAAAACAGGAATTAACCTTGAGTTTGAAGATTCATAGTCAGGTCATTACAACATCCACAGCTGAGAGATCATTCTTGTGTGAGCAGGAGAATGCAGCTGTTTGCATTCCAAAACATGGCAGGCTCTTCTTGTACCTGCTGCCACTCCCTGCCAAAATAGGTTGATTGACATGTGCCCTATATGCCTGCGTTTTCCAACAGGAGGAAATTATATATGACAACATTCATGGGATTTTCCCACCATGGTGGGCATGAATTTGCCTTTCATGGTGCCCACCATGTCAGGAGGTCAGAGAAGATGAAGGAAATTCAACATTTCATAGAATCATGGAATGCCTTGGGTTGGAAGGGACCTTAAAGCTCACCTAGTCCAACCTGCTGCCATGGCAGCGACACCTTCCACTATCCCAGGGTGCTCCAAGCCCTGTCCAGCCTGGCCTTGGACACTTCCAGGGATCCAGGGGCAGCCACAGCTTCTCTGGGCACCCTGTGCCTCATCACCCTCCCACTGAAGGATTTCTTCCCAATATCCAATCTAACCCTGCCCTCCTTCAATTTAAAGTGATTTCTAAAATCTAGAAAAGTAGGGTTTTGTTTGGGTTGGGACACCAAGGATTTCTTAAGACCCAGCCTTGAGAACCCCAGCTAGGCTGCAGTCTCCAAAATCATTCCCCACATTGGGAAGAGAGGATGTCCCAGACCAGCGTGCCAGGAGCCAGAGCTGCTGCCTCTGAAGGGCTGGGCAGAGCTGGCTGCACGCTGCTCTCAGCAGCCATTAAGAACATTAAAAAGGTGAAAACTTAGGGCAGCACTTAGCAAATCCCAGGTTATTTGCTCGGTGTGCCAGGAGACCTGCGCGCCACGCTTTGTATCGGTGCGTGCACCAGGGCACGTTTAATGTGCTGCACAGAAAGCTTGTTAAACACTCTGCATTTAATAAATGCCTCTGTGTGTGTGTGAGTGTGGATGTTCTGCACTTGGCCATGCGAGGAGCAGCCTTTTTTTTTTGCAAATGAGGCCACCTGTTCCTCCTTCCCAGATTTGACAGGTTTTAGTCTCTCTTCTCTGCGAGTGGGCGGACAGTTGGATTTGATTTACTGGATACTCTCCTCTGGTGTGATTGCAGCATAATTATATCGATAATCAGCTCCGTTTGTGGTCAAAATGTTCTCCAACACACACTCAAATCCCAGATCCTACAATGCCTGGAAAACCTGCCCTGCTTTCTGCTTCACAAAGGTTTGGTTATGTGATAAATATAGATTGATTTCTGAGGGCTCGTAGCTGTTACTCAATCGACCAAGGGTGTGTGGTAGGCAATAAAATTTACAGTTACACTTTGTAGGTATTTCATCAGGTGAGACTGGTCCTTGTTAGAGAAGTGTAAAAAATTGGAGAATCAATTTTTACCCCCCCCCCCCCCCCCCACTTATTTTGATGTGCGGGTTCACCTGGAAAATGGAAAGAGACTAAAACTGTGGAAGGGGGTTCATGCTACACTGGAAAAATATATACATTTTTCCACCAAAAAGATTCATCAAAATCATTTTGGAGAACAGAGTTTTTCACTCATCTGAAAGCAAAAGTTGTTCTATTTGTTTTGCTATTTTTGAGCTTCAAGAAAGTATAAAAGCAGATATAATTAGAAACATCCTTTCATTTTTAATAAGTATCATTGAAAATACTTTTTAAGGGTCATGGCTTTTTTTAGCTAGAGTTATTTTTCAGATTTATTATTTTTAAATGGTTGCTACATTGGATGCACACTCATGGATTACCAACTGTGCAAGTATTTTAACATGGGAAAAAGTTGTTCCAAGCACTTGGACTGGCTTTAAAACACACACAGCACTTTGCCATCAATGTCCATGCAATGAGTGTCTTGTAAATTATACTTAAAGACAACCCAAGTGCTTAAATGCTTTGGAAACGAGGAGTCTGGAATGGGTGTGTGTTGGACTGGTTAAACCCTTAATCCAAGCCAAAAGCAGACACAGAAATGTGCTGGGATCGCGGCTGAGCAGCTGGAGAGGTGGGGAGTGGTGCCACCCCCACTCAGTGGCACCAGAACTGGCATTTAGCAGGTTTTTCCTGCTCTTCTGTCCTCACCCCTTCAGCTGCTCCAACAGAGTAGCCTGTGGATGAGGGTGAGGATGAGTGGTGCTTTCCAGAGAAGCTTCTAGACAGGGGTGACCTGGCCCAGTCCCCACCAGAAGTGTCCCTTGTCATCCTGCAGGCACGGCCAGACCTACCAGCTGTCAGCAGAGGAGCATTTCCTACCTTCTCCATGTGCTCAGATTTGGGATACACCTTTGAACGCTTGTACAAAACTTTTCAGTTGAATTTTTGGTTTTTTTCCCCAGGCCAGCACAGCCATTCCTGCTGAATGCTGCATACTCAAATCAAGGCACCCTCACTGCCCACACTGGGGCTGCTCTGGACAAACAGGCAGTGTCAGGACTGAAGGAAATGTTCCATGCTGGTGCCTTCCAGCATGCCTGAAAGCAAACAGACCCTCTCCAACTTGTGCATGCAGTGTAACTTCACCAGCACTGATGGTTTCTCAGTGGGTGATGCTATTTCTGTCTATCCCACTGCTCCTAAAGCTCCTTGCTTGGCTTTCAGACAACCAAGGTGTGCAGAGCCAAGTATGCAAGGTTTCCCCACTCCCAGTGTGATTCACACCAGTCCACAAGACTGTGACAGACAAGTGGTTGATTTCATTTTTGACACCAAAAAAAAAAAAAGGGGGAATCACTAAACCTTAATTAATTGTTGTAGCAAAGGCTCCCTCTGCCTTCAGCTCCACAGTTCTCTCCTTGAGGAAATGCCAGGCAGCAGAGGAGGGGATGTCTTTCTTCCCAAGAAATTCTTCATGAGGTTCCTTGGCTCCGACACCCAGCCTGGCAGACCTGGAGCCAAGACAAGCTACAATTGCCTTGATTTTTGGGGAGCTGAAACGAAAGACCAGATGTTAAAAAAAAAAAAAAAAAAAGGAGCAGAAGGAAACAACACTGAAAAATGTCACTGGGTTTAGTGGCTGGCCCAAGCCAGGCTAGCAGATATTCCAGAGAAAGTTTTGGCTTTGCTCTGTCCTGTGTCAAAATGTGGTGAATCAGTCCTCAGCAAATTCCTTGTGCAGTGAGTGCCTTGGATTTGAAAATATTTAATACAGAAAGGAAATCCTGGCTGGCTGGGGTTTATTCTGGCTTTCTAGCCTGGTCCTTCCTGTTTCCCAGGTCCCAGAACTCCTCTCTGGGTGAGGAGATGGCAGCAGTGTCTGTGACACCTCTGGGGCTTGCGACATCACATCACCACCCAGAACATTTCCAGTAAATAAGGCAGGACTGAGGTGGTTTGCCAAAGTGGAAAATTTAATTTTATTGTTGAGTACACTGAAACCTGGATGTTATAGAGCTCGAGTTTTGCCTCTGTGTTCTTCCTCTTGGAGGTAATTGTGTGTTGTGCATCAAGTCTACCTGCAAACACCTCTAACAATAACAAACCTGACACCTGAAAAATTAAAGTCCTTTCTGGTACCATCCTGTATGGGATCACAAAATGTGTAGGACAGAGGAATAATTCATCAGGGCACAGGGAAAAGCTGATTTCTTTATATACATGCTGGGGGGAAAACATAGAAAAGAAACTTAGCAGGGAGGAATATCTAGTACCTTGCTGCAAGTGATCTTAAAGATCACACATCTTTAATAATATAAAAACCCATTTCATATTGATTTTCTGGCAGTTGTGTATTCTTAAATCGGCCAAGCAAAATTATAATATTTGTTTTGCTTTGTGAGCAGAAAAGTTAAATCATTTCAGCTCAAATAAAAAAAAATAAAAGGCAACAAACCCAGAAGAATTATTCCCCCAGCCACAAGAATGAAAATTTCTCAAGATCTTAAAAACATCTTTAAATAAAATGCATTGAGAAAGACAGTAGTTCAAATAAGCTCAACCCTTTTTACATATAAAAAGCTAGAAACTATTTGCAAAGACAAATTCTTCTGATTTGATGTCACCATTTTAGTGGTGAGGGGACCAAAACTCACCAGAGTCTAGTTATGAGTCAGATCTTCAATTAGTGTTTTGTTATCTTAGAAGTAATGGAAATTTCTAGAAAGGCTGGAGACTCTTCAGTGTCTGCATGTAAGTGTGTTTATGTGAGTATTTAATAGGGGTAGGTCTTTATCTTTAAAATTCATATTTGAGTAGAAATTTAGCTAGACCTTTGGCTTCTTCTTGCTGTGAAAATGGAAGGTGTTAACATTTTGCTGGTGAAACGTGGGCATTCAAAGCAGAACATGGCCTTTAAAATCACTTGAGAATCTTGTTTGATCATTTTCTCCCTGATAATGTTTGTGTTGCTCTTGTGTGGCTTTCCTCTTGTTGTTTCCTTACTTTGTGATTTTATCTATTCACCAAACAAATTGTTTTATCTATTTTATGAACCTGAGCCAGAGAATTTATTTATTAAGATAATTGGTCCAGAAAAAGAAAGAACAGGAGATTTCCTCTTTAGAAAATTGAACTTTAGTTAAGTGAAAATATGGAAAGGAACTAGTTTTTTTTTTTTTTCCATCTGTGTGAAGTGGAGGGTGGCACCAATTCTTTCCCCCTCCAGCCTTGCTGCTGTGTCACCCTTCCTTTGAAAATCCAACTGCTGCACTGCAGTGGGTGGATGGGGATGGTTAAACAACCAGAGTAGATCAGATCCATGGTCCACCCTGTTCCATTTGATCACAGCAGCAATAAATGAACGGCTCAGTGTGTTTGCTTCACTTCTCATAAGGAAGGAAAACTGCAGCTCATCCATCTCCAGCTACCGAGGTTCATCCATCACTGGTGGCTCCTGAAAATTGGACATGACCAATTGTATCCACGATTCAGGTGGTGAGGCCTTGGAGAGCTGCAATTTTTTTTAAATAAGGGCAGATTCTTTCAGCTTTTTCTGGGCTGCTGTACTTGAAATGCTATTTCTGCATCTGAGTCTGCCTGGCATTGATATCCACTAGACATAGTCCAGCCTGAGATGAGAACTCAAGACAAAACCTACTTGTAGCTCCAACACTTGGCTTCTATCTCTAAAGTACAGCTGGAAGCACCTTTCAGGGCAACCTTCCCCTTCTCCTTCCTGTAGCTATTGCAGCTGTTACCATCCTCTCTGAGAAGGCTCTGTCTCACGTGCACTACCATGTGAAATGTAGTGCCTCAGCCCAGTAGAACCAGTGGGGAAAAAAAAAGAGCTGCAGAACTGAAATGTTTTGCTGTCCCTTGTTTTAGACTGTTCTGGTGCCACTGTTGTGTTATGTGTAAAGAGAATTGAAAGAACAGACCGTGGGAAGCTTTTCCTTGGTAGAGCTCCTCCAGCAGCGAACAAAATGCCAAAAGCAATATCCACGCTCTGATCTTAATATTAAAGAGGAGGCTATTTTTAGAAGTTTTACCCAGAAAGCACAAACTTTTAGCAGCACAGTGGTGCACCAGTGAGCTGACTGTGTGCTTTGGAAAGCCCTTCTCATGAGGGTGAGTGCAGACAAATGCCCTGCTGCACCTCTGTGCTCAGCCAAAGCCCCTGCAGCTGGAGTCAGGCACCGTGAGCAGCTCCCTTCTGCTTACACACTGAGCCTGGTGCTAAAGAAACTGTGGACTTTCTGAAGAAAACATATGGGGATGTTCTCCTGTCTGGTGATCATGCTAATTTTTCCAATTACTTTGGGTTTTTTTTGACGCGGCGCTTGCCAGCGTTCCCCCGGCAGCGGTGCCAGGTGCTGGCACCAGGCTGCTCCGGGGGCTGTGACACAGAGGGTGACAAGATGCTTCTCTCAGCACAGCCCAGATGGAGCAACTTGAGTTTTTTTCCCAGCAAACCAGAGCAGCAGTGCAGGGAAAGCCCAGGCCACAGCACCTCGTGGTTGTATTCAGAAGTCCAGATAGAAAAGGTACAAACCACCATTTGGGGTCCTGCAGCTGGGATGCAGATGGGGCAGGAAAAAGTTGAGATTTTGGGGAAAGCAATAGCGAGGAGGAGGTAGCAAAGCCAGGCATGTGGATCCTGGAATGACCAATAGCAAAATGATGAAAACTTGAGAAAAAAGGAGGAAAACGAGAAACATCCAGGGTGTGCTTGACCACACAGGATCCACTTCACCCCACCTTGGCATTTGGTCAAGTAAGAGCCAATTTCTCTGCTCCTCTGGTGAAAACCAGCCTGGCTTTTAGCAGATGTTGGGTCCAAGAATTCTAAGAGCTACTCACTATTTCAAAACTTGTCTTCAAATCCATATTTATGGAGCCAGCACCAACTGAGTGATCTTCCCTAGCAAGAAATAGATTGTAATTTAAAAAAAAAAAATCTTTACTGATAAATTAAACCACATTTCAAAGAGATTTTGGCAAAAGATAGATGAGGATTTTTGTACATTGCTGTTACGTTAGTTAGAGAGTGTGATTTTCTTTTCTTTTTTTTTTTTTTTCCACATTCCTATGTGTCAGAGCTGGGCCAGTAAAAATTCAAATATAGAGCAAGTTTAAGAATGCAACTTGTATTTTACCATTACTCCTCAGACTGGGAGTATGGCACATATAAGAGCATTTCACTTCCATGAGTAGCAGATGAAATAAAACATCCATTTCCTTTTCATGCACAGAAATAGTAATAGTGGCTGGAGAAAGGAGATGACAATTTATTTTGAACACCAGTCATTGCAGGATGGTTATAGCAGAGTTAGGGCTGGTCTATGGCTGTGCTGCAGCCAGCAGGTTTTAGAGTGGTAATTTTGCCTGTCTGCTTGCCTGGCGATTGTCTGGAGGTTTTCTGAAATGCATCTGTATCAAAAAATGGTCTTGGAACAGTTTCTGGGACAGATGCTCAAGCCTGTAATACCTTCCCTGCAACCCAGCAGTGCTGCTGTCTGGAGCAGTTACAGCAAACTGTGCTCTCCCATTTGCTAACTGGGACCAGCTCGGAGTTAAATTCTCATCCTGACTGTCCATCAGGTTTCTCTTCTTTGTTTTCACAGGTTCTGATTCAGCAAGACATTAGCATATATATGAATTCAACTGTGTGACTATTTCCGCTGAAATGTGATAATAGCAGCTATAACAATGATAATAATTATAATGAGATGATGATGATGATGATGATGATGATGATGGTGGTGGTGGTGATGGTGATAGTAATAATAATAATGAAAATCTTTCAGCCCTAAAAGTGAAGCTTATGCTGCATTGTCCCATGCAATCCTTGCCTGAATGCTGGTGTCTAAGGCATACAGCAAAAGGCTTTACAGGAGCAAAAAGCTCAATCTGACCTGTTCACCACTCTAAATGAGCCAGGTGTTGAGCTTCTTGTTTAGCCTTGAGTCAAGCAAAGCTCTCCCTGAGCTCTGCAGAAGCTTTATCAAATCTTCAGGCTCTTGCTCATCAGGATTTTCCTTTTCTTTCCTCCTCACCATCTCGGCACATTCACCCCCCGGCCCCTGCCCAGATCACTCTGCAGCTCGGCAGCTTTAAGCCACCTCTTCAGGCTGAGGGGGGAAAGAGAGAGAAAAAGGAAAGGAGACAAGGCAGGGAGATCTATCACATCAGCTTTGGGAGCCCTGGAACTTTGGTTTTGCCTCAGGTTTGTGATGCTTCCTCGTGTTGAAGGTGCTTGGGGCAGGGGCTCTGCTCTCCCTCCCCGGTCCATCCCACCAGGCAGGCTCGCAGCAAGGAGCAGAGCAAATTCCAGATGGCATCCCACCCCCAGGGGGACTTCCAAGGCTTTTTGGGTTGTTGCTACACAAGCTGCAGCCTTAACCCTCTAGCAAAGGGGCTTGTTGCAAACGGAGAGAGGATTCTGAGCAATCCAACTTTAAACAGCAGTGCTGGTAAAGCAGCTGCTCCACACACCCAACTCGAGCAATGTGTCCTCTAAAAATGCATCAGATAGGTAAAAAAATACCCTTCAGCAACTTCATGCTGCTGGCTGAGGAAGGCAAGAGGGAATTAAAAATCACTAAAAAGCAAAACCCAAATCAACACAGAAAAATCTAAACTGACCAAGAAGGAAAGGAGACAGAAAAGAGGCTGAAGGGAAATTGTTCAAATCAGGAACCTGACCAGCAGGCGAGGTCCCAGGCTGCCACAGAGACGTGGGTGACCTTGGCCAAGCCTCTCTGCTTTTGCTGGGCTTATGTTTTATCCGAACTGTCTTAGGCATTCAGGCTGCAAACTCTTCCCAGCTGGGACTGTCACTGCAGATTCACACGGTGCCAGGCAGGAAAGGTCCTGAGTGATTCTGCATTTCTGGGCACCAGGTAGAAAATAGCTGAAAAGGTCTGGGGTTAATGCGTGAAGATCAGGCATTACAGTGGATGTGAAAGGAGAGCACAGCCTGCACTGAATTTTTCTCTCCAGAAGTCCTATTTATTTCTTTTTTACACCTGCAAGGAGCCTTAACCACAGCTGAAAACCAGTCACTTCTGTGCAAAAATGAAATAGCTATTTTTGAAGCACACAGTAGTTTTGGACAGGATATGAAGAATATTACATCTGATTGAAAGGATAGCAGCAGCAGAGGTGGGCAGGATATAATTACCCAAATTGTGGTTTGGCCAGGACAGCAATAATTTCCAGTATGAAATGCCATGAGGTGGTAAATTCCTTTCAGTGTCCAGCACAAGCATCTCACAGGGCCTCCAGAGATGGCATCTCCCCCAACACAGATCATTCTCCATCCAAGGACAAGTGTAATCAACTCAATTGCTCAGCAATACTTTCTGTTTTGCTTAATAGCTTCCTTTTCCCAAGCTGTAAAAAGCCAAACCCATTGGCTGGCAAAAGCTACCAAAACACTGTGGCTGCAGGGAGGGAGCCAGGACACCCTAAAACCATGGAACACGTGTGGGGTTTGAATCCACTCTTGTTCCTTGGGGGGGAAACAGGCTCCCAGGGTGGGCTAGGCAAGAGAGGTGAGTGAAAGTGAATGAATTAATTTTAAAAAGTGCCCCACGGGCAGTGCCTGTGTTTGCCTCTGGGCTGGGACAGAGAAACTCATCAGCTCTTTGGGGCTTAGTTAGGAGATCTTGCTTTAGTCAAAGAACCAGTCCTGAAGCCATGACCTGTAACAGGAGCAGGATGAGTGAAGGAAATCACCAAGGGGAGGAAGAATTAAAAAAAAAAAAAGGGAAGGTACCAGATCTCATGTTTTCCCACTCCTTTCATCATACAGAGCCTGCAAGGGTAACCCACAGAAGGGCCAAAGCCCTTCTCATCTCTCCCTGGGTCTCAGGGTGGTTGCTCCTTTTTTTCTCCCTCAGAGAATAGAAATGCTCTTTGCAGTAAGAAATTATTCCTTGAGCTTTGTAGGCTGGTTTTCATACATGAGCCTTTAGACTGCTCATTCTCACTGATTTCTACTTCTGGCAGTACTATTCATGCAACCAGACTCCCTTTAGTAAGGACTGGCAACAGTCAGCTGACAACCCTTTGGCAGTAGGGAGGGGAAAAAAAAAAGAAAAAAACAAAAGCAAAAAAAAAAGCTTTTTTTCTTTTTTTCCTCACTAGAAGTAATTTGTGGCTCTATATTTGAAAGCTGCTTTTTACTGAATATAAAATTACTGTAATCCCAAAACGGTCTCCAAAGTGCCACAAAGTAGTATTTAAAATGTATGTTAATCTTTACATCACAAATGGCCTTCTCATTTCCCACTTTTGCAATTCCTTTTGCTTCTAAGAATTGTTTTTATTTACATCTCTATGAAAACAGAATCAATTCCCCGATATATGCAGTTGCATATTCTTTGGAGTGAGTATATTGATTGAAAAACCATCTACCAGTCTTATTAATCTCAAGCAGTATTGACTAAGTACAGTTGTAGGTATCAGTTGTACACGTGGAAAGCTCACAAAATAACAATATCAATAATGTTCTGCAACAGAAACAATCATTTTATAAATAATGAATGTGCCATATTGAATTTTACAGGTATTTGGGGCACTTTTTTACTTTTAAAGGCCCCGTGTCCAGCTTTGTTGACACCAATATAAATAAAAAATAAATCCGTTGCATTGAATGCAGTTACATTCCAGCAAGAGCCAATACAAGGGAGTCTTAGAGCAGTCATTTGTCAAAGGAGAAAGTAGGACATGGCACAAGTACCATCTGTGGAGAGTGATTCATAAGACAAGAATGCAGCATAATCAGTTAAATAAACACCACCCTTGTGTTTTCTAGTCTAAGTGGACCTTACTCTGGCACAAATCACAGCACAAAGCCAAAGCAATTGCAGGGACAAGTGGAATTTGTTATTCCAATGCCTTGAACTAGGAGGAATTAACTCCACTTTAAAGAAGAGCAAAGCCAGAGACCTGCAGTCATTCTTCTCCCTGACAAGCAGGATCTCAGTTTCTGCCTGGAGGGACATGGCACGAGAGGCTGGAGCAGGTCTGAGCCCATAGCTGACCTGAGGACACGAGTTTTTTGAAAGAAGACATCCCCCAGCCAGTGCCAATCCATATTTTGGCTGTGCTGGGCCACCACGGGTCCATGTGGGCACACAGCCAGCACGGAGAGGCTGGAGGGGTTGGCTCCCTTTGCAGGGGAAGCCAGGCAGTCCCTGGGACGTGGGATGAGCAAAGGATTCTGTGTCAGCACGGCTGAAAGCCAGACCCAGCTCCCAGGGCAGGCTTGGTGGATGAAGGGATGTGCTGGTGCTTTAGGAAGCTGTAGGAGTGTCTGAGGTCTTGGGGACAGAGGTGAGGGGAGCTGCAGAATGAAGACACCTCTCAGTCTGGTTTCCCACCAGGATTTGACCACAGTGTGCATGTCCAGTCTCACACTTACTTGTAAACATCTCTCAAAACCCTAGGTGTAAGGGATAAGATAATAATGTTTTAATTCTTTCTTTGAACCTTCCCAGGCCATGCTTGGGAGAAGCTATGTCTCTCTGTTACCAGAGAGTGAGAATATCCACAGAGGAGGGTAAATATAAAAGCAGTGCTCAAATGTCATCAGGAAAATAAATAGGGGAACTTGTGGGCAAAAGCATTTCATGTACATTCTCCTATTTTTCTCTCAAGACTGGGTTCTGCAGGGAACTTGCTTTGTGTGTGCTCTGCTTAGGAGGAGGAGCCTGTGCTTTTCAGAATCTTGACTCCATCAGAGTTGTGATATCCTTCAAATCTAGAACAAAAATTGACATAATAAATACTTTAGCAATGAGTAGGATGCTTAAAGTTACCTTAAAAGGTACAAGATTGTTATGATGAAAGGCACCACATATCTTTTATTTTTTCTTTACTATACAATTATCACTTCAATCATCAGAGGCCCTAAAAGTCCTGCACTAAATGCTCAGTATCACCAAACTTGAGTGGAACAAAGCCCCTTCTCAAGAGGGGTATGAAATGTCAAGTGATCAGACCAAGAAAAAAATTAGAAAGAAAAGCACAACTTTTCCCAGCAGGCACCAGACCAAGGAACAGCCCTCAGGTCCTGTGGCTGAGAGCTGTAATTTTTCTTCCAGCCTCCACAGCCTCTCAGTTATCTTTTCTATCCAGATCTGTTCCTTCACCCTTCAGCTATTGTCACACTCACTGCTCTGGACTGCAGTGGACTTGGTCCAGGAGGAAAATGCCCTTTAGTTATCAAGGATCAGGTGGATATCTGGAGATTGGGTGCTTTGATTTAGTACCCTCAAGGTTTAACTTCTAATTTCAGCAGTGCTGGGGCTTGGGTGTGCCACTGTGGACCAACTCCCTCATTTTGATCTGGTTAATCACAGCTACAGTGACTCAGGCCCATGGGTGCAAGCAAGGCTGGGACCCAGGAGAATGTGTCTCCCTCTGTAGTTCCAGAACTTTTTGTTCTTGCTTGTTCCAAAAATAAAAGGGGAAAAGCCTTTCTTAGGTGGCATTTTGGTGACTCATCAGGGGTATGTAACAACAAGAGGAAACTTTTTCAAACTTATTGGCACTGGAAGGAGGCAAAAGTTTATTTTAATCCAGTTGCTTACATTTTCCCTTTTATTTTACAATTCCACTTGTAAAAGGGAATGCAAATTACTGGCACAATCTTAAACATGCAAAGAAGATGAGCATTTAGAAAACTGCATGGAATGTACAATTCTAAATCTCTACAAAAGTGCAAAACATTAAATTCAACCGAATTTTAGTATTTGGGCACTGTCTGAAGGACAAAGGATGCTGGAAACATTACAAATGCACACTAGCTTAATTTTTCAGTTTGTGATGGATTAGCTTTAACATGCATTTTAATTTATAGTTGGATTTTATCAGCTGTAGACAAAGTTTGATAATCTCTTCTTGTTTAATTAGCACAATCCTCTTAGGAAGGAGAAAAGCACAGACAGTAGTAATTTATGTTCTCTGACAATTTCATACTGACAAGCTGAAATATCTCCTGTCTAAAACATACCTACATGTGGTTCTTTCAACAACTTTGTCCTACCTTCTCTTTCTGTAGTGCATGCACTTGTAAGGGGAAAATAACGAGAGGGAGCTTACACTATAAAATAATTCCTCTGCATACAGAGCCAGGAGAACATGTAAATAGGCTGCATAAATAACAGCTGGCTCCTTAGAAACCAAGAGGAACACTCAGAGAGAGGCTTCTCCATTACCCTGCTTGACAAGTGAATCCACCCATTAACATTGGTGTTTTAATCTGGTTGGGTTTGGGGTTTCCTTTGCATGGGTGGGAGCTGAATTAGACCCTTTGATTCCATGTTTAACAAGAATTTGCTGTTCTGGGGAGTTGAGTCCTTTATCTTGGATGGGGGGCTGGTATTTTCTCCTGGTAGAAAGCAAAGAAAGTTTCTTGCCTCTGTTCAAGTTCCACCCCATAAATCCATCCCTTTCACAGGGATGCTGTTCCACTTTGACCTACCTGTGGGTGTCCCTGGGACTGCCTTTGTCAGGAACAGAGACTTGGAACCTCTCAATCCCTTTTGGAGTTAAACCTGCATCTCCAGGCTCACGAGGCCAGCAGGGACCTCCAGGAAGAGGAGCCATTGCAGGGGAAGGGAATGCACTGAACCACCCCATCCCCAGAGGTGCTGGGGAGCAGCAGAGATGCCCTGAGCTCCCTCCTCCCTGCCAGTGAAGCCTTGCTGGGGCAGAGAGCAGTGACCTGTGGCTGCTCAGCTCATCCACACAGCCAGCACAGCTGTCCCTGCTGACTCCAGTCTGGCTTTGCCCTTCCACTGGGAAGAGCTCTTGGAGTTCCATGGTGTGTAAGGCCAGCAGGAGCAGGGCTGAGCTTGCTCTGTATCACACCCTTACATACATATAACCATAGAAACCTGACATAAATTTTTTAGTGCATATTTTACACTGCAAGGCTTTTTAGGTCAGACTTTAAAAGGACTGAGTATATATTTTTTTTCACCCTTGCCGTCCTTTGACTCCATTTTTAAAAATCAAAATCTTCCCCTCTGATTCAGGCAAGCCCTAATGGTGAATTAATGCTGTTGTAATAACTTGGGCTGTGCCTTTGGAAGGCATCAGAAGACTCTTTTATTGCAGCTGCATCCAAAAAGCTCTATCCAGTTCCCAGCCCTCTGTGAGGCTGTTTTCCCATCCTTCCCTGCCAGTTTCCAAGCTGGAATAGATGAGCATTGCTCTGTGCCCACAGATGGCTGGAACAGCACTGTCAGAGGTATCATTTTCAGACTTGTGGTTTCAGTATGCTCGTTCTGACCTTTAGGGGAAGCAACAGTGCCCTGACATTTAGGCTGGTTTATATCCTCTGCAATCCCTTTTCAATTAAAGCTCATATCTTCAGGGCTCCCTCTGAGCACCCCACAAACATTTATGATAAATCCCCCATGAACCAGCTCTGGATGGGCTGAGCTGTGCTTTCACCTGGCTTCCAGGCTGCTCTCCACATCAGAAATCCTTGATGTGACCCTCTCTGGATGTATTATTTTGGCCATGAAAATCCCAGAGCTGCCTTAAAAAGCTGTGATGCTTCAGATGGACGCAGTGTGGGAATATTCCAGCCTTCAGTGGTGCAGAGCAAGAGGGCTGCTTGCCATGCTGATGAGGCCACTGGTGGTCCCCGTGGGGAACTTGTCTCCTAATGATGTGTAAGAGTGGCTGCTGGATCAGGGAGAGGCTGGAGCAGCCAGCCACGGAGATAACTCCATCCTCTGCTCCCAGAGCCTGCCCCGTGTCCTTGGGAGCTGCTACATCAGAAATCCCCAGCAAAAATGCACTTAATGAATCAGCTGCTAAGCCCTGCTCCCCTGTATTATCTGGTTCATGCTGATGTCTCTACCTTCTCATTTTGCCTTTGAAGTAGCTTCTTTGAGGACTCATATTCCGTGTGCTCAGGCTCAGTGGATTGGGATCACACTCCTTAAACTCCTTGCCTTCCCTGATTCTGCTTTTCAGAATAAATACATGCAGATATTGTTGCATTTTCTTGCTTAATCTCAGCAGGCAACTTCACTTTAAAGCAACTTCAGGAAATTACTAGCCAGCCCTTGCCACAGCAGCTTTTCTGACTCGGGACCCAGCTTTGGTGTGTCAAGGCCCAGCTCAAAGGGTGCTCAAGGGCTGGTTTTGCTCTTGCACTAAAACTGCACTGGGCCAGCACGTGAAGGAAGATCTCACCCAGGTCTGGAGACCCAAAGCAGAGCATAACTCAGCTTTCAAAGCTGTGATTTATCACTGCACACTCTGTGTGTCCCAACAGGAATCTCAGCAGAAGGAACTGAAGCTTTAAGGGAGGGTTGCTGTAAAATATAAATGACAGCAAGCGTACCCATTTTTATCTGGGGTGGAATAGAATTTATTTACTTCATGTGTATACCAAACAAAAGAGTTTGCCCCCTTTTTTTACTCACCTCTACTCAGCTGCTCTCCCAGCTAGTGCAGGATGTTTGCAATATTGACTTGTTCAGACTCCCTGGGTTGTTTTTAGGATGTTTTCTGGCTGTTTTTTAAACAGGTTGTTGTTGTTTTACGTGTTTTGCTGCTGGCCATAGTCAGCAGTAGGAGTTAAGTGCA
The DNA here is from genome assembly GCA_013396995.1 of Dicaeum eximium. Taxonomy (NCBI): domain Eukaryota; kingdom Metazoa; phylum Chordata; class Aves; order Passeriformes; family Dicaeidae; genus Dicaeum; species Dicaeum eximium. The sequence goes on along the minus strand of VWZP01010881.1, from coordinate 739,884 downwards.
TTATTCATGGAGGTGGTGTGAACAAGCTAGATAGAAAACCCAAGATTTCTGCTACAGTAAATCACATCCTGCCTTTGCCTATCAGTAAATATTACTGCAATTACGATTAAAATGTTAATATTATCAGCCTGTTTTGCAGTGCAGGCATTAGGAGGCACAGCTGAGCTTGTCTGACCTGATCAGCTGAGGCAACCCATGCATACTAATGAATTCATTGCCTTATTTGTCTCCTAATATGTTTTAAAAGGTAAATTAATGTTCTTCTACCTGGTCTTTAATGAATATCTTACATCCTGCATTAGGAACTCATTTACTTTCCTAACCTATTGCCAGCACCAGTCACAAAGAACTGTTAGAAATTTGCTGGTGCAGGAAGCCGCTGTCTTCAGAGCTGCAGATTGCTTGATAATGGGATTTTTTTCCCTTTTCACACCTATGCTTGCAGCTAGGATAGTGTTTATATCCAGCTGATGAACTGTATTTGAAAGATTAGTGGAATAATTAAGATTTCAAACAGAAGCGGTTGCACATTCCCCCTTTATTTTCCTACCGACCCATATATAGGCTGCTGTGTCTTCTGCTATTGTAAATAAAGAGAATTATTGATGCTCCCTTGACATTTGGGGGCTGTCTTAAATGCAGTGCTACCATTTCCTCAATATAGCAACTTTTTCAGAGAGACTTTTTATTTTGCACAACAAAAGTGGGTTGTTTTGCTTTGCCTTCTGCACCCTGACATCTCCACAGGCACTGTACCCCCCTTCCCTCAGGAGTCACAGTCAGCTGCAGCTCCCAGACACTGCTGGGATACAGACTACTCAGCACATGTAGTTCATAATAAAGAACTTTGCTTTTGGGGGAAGATAAAATATAAGGAAGCACCACATGGGGAGAGCTTGAGGTTCATCAAATCTGCTTTGGGGGTGGCTGGATGAAGCCAGGAGTCCTCCAGGTGTGAGCTCCTGTCGTGCATCTCCTCCAAGGAGCTGCTTTTTCCTGCCATTCTCAGGGCCCTGCCACAGCTGTATTGATCTTTGTGGGTTGGCTGCAAGCACTGGGGTTTGATTCAGGCTGTGGTTGCCCATGCCCATGTCCTGTGCCAGGAGAGCAGGGCACCCTCCTCATCAGCTGCTGAAGGCCGGAGCACTCCCCATGCACCCAGGCACCCCTGGCACATCCCAGCCCAGATAAACGTGGGATTTATGCCTGGTTTTAGCTGAAAAGTCTCACCCTGTCTGTCTCTGCTTTCACATCCCCGCTCAGAAAGTGAAGATAAGGATCCTCTTCCCTCCTGAGAAATCAGTGAAAGGTGTTTGTTTATGTGTGTGACAACCAGAAACACAGAATTACAAATGTCTGGTTTAACGCTGCCCTGGGGAAGGGAGAGGCCTCGAGGAGGTGACAGAGGCAAGTCTGGCTAATGAATGACAAAGTCCAGGTCCCTGTCAGCCACTGCTGATCTGTGACAAGTTCTATCCCCCTTTGATTTCGGTTCCAGCAACGTGAGCATTGCAAGCACAGAGTGAGAGAAGGCCCATGGCTGGGAGAGCTTTCGGTTTAAGTGAGCAAGAGATGAAAAATCAAAGACAAAAAGAAGGCCCAAGCGGAGCAGGATGCTCACAGTGCAGGTGAGGGGCCAAGCCCACATCTCCAGGACTTTTCTCCGTGGTTCTGTGCATCTCCAGGCTTTTCCCCAGAAACACATTGTGTGAATGAAGCAATGGCCCAAGACACAGCCGTGGGATGTCCTTGTCACTGGAAGCTTTGGTGCAGCTGGACTTTGCATCACCAAAGCCCTTGGGTGCCAATGAGAGTTTTCCCAGAGATAATAACTGGCACAATAACCAGCCCTTACTGGATAATTTCTTTGGCTAATTTTGTCGTTAAACATTTTCAAATTAAATATAAATTAAAAAAAAAAAAAAGTGAAGGAGTAAAAGTATGGTTGGTTGCCTACTACCCATTTTAGAATGTAATATTTCTGACAGTATGTGTTAGTTTCTCCATGGACAAAAGATCTCATGATTTATTGAGCCATTTATTAATTAGAAGATTACAGCATGACTGCTTCCCAGTAGCACAAAAAAAAAAATAGACCTAGAGTTAATTATAAATGCCGTAAAAAGACTATAAGAAGATTCATAATCCAGCTCACATTCTTTTTGTTTGAAGTTATCCATGAAAACACTTAAAATATGTTAAATATTAAATCTGCTAAATCCTCTTCAGCAAAAACCTTAAATTTAGGTAGATGCTGTTATGCCCAATCTTAGACAGGTCAGATCTAGAGGCATAAAATGTGATTTCAGCATTAAAATCTCTCTGCATCCTGGCCTGGGCTGTGCTCCTCATGGAGGCTTCTGTGTTCCAGTGTCTGGAGAGGTTCTGTCCATTCCTGGTGACGTCTCCTCCAAGCTTTTCATCCCTCTGCCCTTCAAGGATCAGCACTGTCAGAAACTGCAGCTCCTGACACCTGTCCCTCCAACATCTTCACTTTAGTGAAACAAGAAAATCTGATCCTTGTCTTTTGCTAAGAGTTTTGTTCCTATTTCCCACAGGATTTCTTTTTTTTTTTGTCAGTTTAATAGCCACGAGCTCTCTCTTTGCGCTTGATAATCCCTTTGATCTTTTTCACTCATTGCTCAGCACAGTGCCATAAGGATGTTACTACCTTTAATCTTTCTGCCATTGATCAGTAATATTCCTGTCTGCTGCTTCTCTGTGATTCCTTTGCTGAAATTGCCACTACATCCCCTCTATGTTTTCATGGAGGAAGTGTCATAACACGTGGAGCTCTGCAGGAGAAGATCATAGATGCTGGAATGAGTTAAAGGGCTTGAGGAGAAGGGTCAGAACACTAACAAAGCAAACACACACCTAGAGCAAACTTATTGGATGCTTTACGTATTTGTACTGTAATATTTTTTTCCTAGATAGCGAAAAAAAATTTAATCACAGTTTCTGGTCTTTTGAGCTGTCTCTGCTTCCTTTCTCTTCGAGGCACGAAGAAGGAATTCTATAAACTCTATGAGCTCCCATTTCTAGTGTCTCTCAATGGTTTGTGGGTGGAATGACACCCTTTTACAAGGCAAATAGGAGATTTCCAACTCAACTCGAGATCTGAGAACACCCAGCCTTCCTGCTGCTCCCTGAATTAGGTCATTGCCAGGAGCAGATAAGCTGATGATGTTGCTGTTGATAACAGGGGATGCAAAGTAAAACCTAACCTTCTTTCCACAGCTGTATTGCCTAACAGCAATAGTAATAACCAGAAAAATATATACTGTGGGGAAAGTGATGCCAGAGTGACTCAGAGCCTCACAAAAGGTAGGCACTGGTTCATGAAGAAATCTTTTGCATATGCTCATTATTCTGGGTATAATTACACTTCACTGCAAATGGCCTTCACCTGCCACATTTTGTATATAGGTTTTTAATTGTCTAAGTTGTGAGGCGGAGGAGGAAGGAGGCAGATTTGGTTGTGCCCATTATGTGTATGCAGAGCCTTTGCAAAACTGTAATTCAAATATGAGTCAGAATTTTGAGTGCACCGAGGAGCAAACCACAATTACCGACTTTTATGAAACTAAGATTGTAATGCATCAGTGGGAGAAATAACTTCATGTTTATCTGTTAATCATCTAAAAAGGGCAGAGTCTGGGGTGTTAGATTCAGCTCACACTTTGCTACAAAGGTGAGATCTGCTCTGCTCCAGGAATGGAGATGGAAAAGGGGTGTCTCCAACATCCCATTTTTTAATAAGCTCTCCCAGATGAAGGTGGCTGTGTTGGTTGTGGGAGATCAGATGAGCTTTCCTGGATGTTTATTCCAGTAGTGACATCTCTGCCTGCTGTGGTACCATCTGACTTGCTTTATCTCTTTTTTCCTTGGTTGATTAAATAAGAGCTTCGTGTTTGTTTCAATTTGAAGCAAGCAAGAGATACTGCTGCTCCACTCACATGACTCAAGGTCTTTTATTTCCAGAGGGATTCTGTTCCTCACAGCCCCGTGTTCAGATTTGCTTTTTAACCAGGAGTCCCTCTAGCAGACCACAGGCTGCTGGTGCTGAAGTGTCAGGGTTTGTGATGTATGGCAGTGTCACCTGTACAGAGAGGAATTATCCTCCCCACTCCCTCTGTATTTACACCTTGTATCTGTGAGTTAGCACATATTTTCCTGGCCAAGGTCTTGATTGCCAGAGAAAAGAGTAATGGGCATAAGGGAAAACTCCTGTCTGGCTTCACCTTGGAATCTGGAGGGTGGTGATTTCCCAACACCCACCCAGGCTGTGTAAGAGAACCACACACGGGGCTTCCTTCACCTCCTGATCCCACGTGGTGCAATTCTGCACAGCTCTGCACAATTCCTTACTTTTTATCAAATGTTCCTCAGTTTGGGGAAAGTTGTGGGTTTGACAGGAGCCGAAGAGCCCACCTGGGACCCAAAGACTGCAGTCACAAATTTACCGGCCAAATTCAGGCTGTCAGAGGGACTGGCTGTCACCTGCAGCCCCCTTTGGTCACTGCAAGTCCCGTGGGCACCCCCAGTGCTCCCAGCCCCAAATCCCACCCTGGCAGGTGTCCCCTCTGCAGGCCAAAGTGCCATCAGCTGGTTGCAAAGCTGGAGGCTTCACTTTCAGCATCATTTGCTGTTTCTTGAATTATTTCATGCAATTATGCTGGTGATCCACATAAGTGGTGCTGCTGTGCACCGTATCCAGATGTCTGCAAACACACTCCCAGGGCCAGATCCTAATTTTAGCTGCCTCTGCAAAATATTCTCCTCTGGACTGAGGCCCTGTTTGTGTTCCTGTTGAACCCTACAGCCAGGCAGATTGCTGGCTTAGGGAGCTAAACACTGCTCCTCTGAAAGACAGGGATCGTGAAGGGCACAGATTTGAGCTGTGCAAGATGATTAAGTCAGGCTTCTTCTCCACATGGAGACCTCTTGCATGGCCCAGAGGCAGAGAGAGGAGGCAGGGCACAGCAAGGGCAAGATCATCTCTCTCCAGGCATTGCAGATGTGCAGCCCCACCCCATCCTTCCCCTGGGCATGGCAGAGCCCCAAGGCTGCAGGTCCTGATCAAGCTTTGGTGTCACGCAGGAGCTGCAGAGGAGGTCCTGGAGCTTTAGTGAAGTCAAGGCTGTGATATCCATAACACCTAAACCTGTCAGCAGGAGATACTGTCATCCAGCCTGCTGCTCCTCATCTGAATGAATTGCTAAGCATGCATAATAAGATGCATCTCTTTAGCAAAGACAAATATAAGTTGTTTATCAGGAGCTTGGTGTTTGCTTTGTTCAGTGGCACGTGGGGCCAGCCTGGGAGATGGAGCTGTGTCCCATTACTTAAACACTCCCCAGGGAAAATGGCCACACAGCACACGCCAGAGTCAGGGGTTTGTTTATTTGGGCAGTTTCTGAATCGTTCCTATTCTGTTTTGTTAAGATTTTTGGCTAAAGTTTATTTCCCTGTTCTCCTGATCAATAGATCAGTTTGAACAGCGGGTAGGAAAGGAGTAAATAAAGGAAATTCCACACAATGTGTGAGACGGGGAACCAGTCCTGTTTCTTCTCACAGTCCTCTTTGCTTACCAAATTAAGCAACTAATGTGTTCTGAAGCTGAGTGTGTAGGAGCACACCAGGCTGCCCCAGCAGGAGCAGGCTTTTGCCCTGGACTCACATCTCTATTTATTGTTGTCATCATTATTGACATTGGTGGTAATTTTGTGTGTGCAACAGCTCCAGGCTGAGCATTTGGGGCACAGTGCAACTCATTTGCAGAATGATGCAGGAGGCTTAGCAACACAGGATTCAAATCCATGCTGCTTGTAAAAGGCATAATTTTTGTATGGTGTGCTATAATTATTGTATGGTGTGTTTATTAATAATAAAAGTCACATTGGGAAGCTTTCTGGCTGAAGTGCTGTGAGAAATGAGATGCTTCCACCATCTCCCAGTGGGCCTCCCCATCCCAGACAGCAATATTCTAATTAACTTTTGTCAAGTGGCACTTTGAAACTAGGAAAATGAAGTGATCTAGAGTTGCCTACAGAGCTGTAGCCAATACCTGAAAAATTGTTTTCTATTCTCCACCAGGAAAGAGGGGAAAAACCCACTTGGTAATGATCAATTTTCTAAATTTGGTGTGTCTTGAGACAGCAGATGCACGTGAATTTGGGGGAATGGAGCAAACCCCAAAACTGTCAGGATTCATAAATGAAAGGACAAAAGGCAAGGAAGAAAAAAGGAAAACCTTCCCCAAACTGCATGGCTCAGTAAGGAACATTTATGCAAAAGGTGGTAATGGCTTTTCTCTTAAGATGAAAAATGATGATGATGAACTACTGATACTGAAATATTTAGTCTCCATTTGAGGAAGAGTTAAAAATCAGCAGAACAGCTTTCCCAGAGTCTGCATCCATATGTAAAATCAAAAACTTAAGTCATAAATTCCCACCTCACTCATCTTCCCTCTCTCCCAAATTCACAGATTTTAACACCAGAGGAGACTACTATGAAATTTTTTACTGACTGCTGAAGGGACCTTATTTCCATGCAAGGGTCCTGCTCAGCCTTTCTCATCCCTGTAGCTCCCTCCCCACCCTTGGGGTTCACATTTCCCTGGGGTCCCACAGCTCTGGTGGCACCTCTGTAGCCCCACTGCCATCCCTGTGTACATAAAACTGCAAAATTGGTACTTCTGATTGCAAGTTTGTCAGGACAGGAGGGTTGTCTTCTGTTCCACAAACTGCCCAGCACATTTTTAGCCCAGCATTGATAACAATCACACTTCTGAAATTTGCTCTCTGGGCATAAAGTGACTTTGGTGACTACCAAAGGTCTTGGCTACTTCTCTGGACACTTCAGATCTTGAAGACCCTACCAGGAGCAAAGGGTGTGGTTTTTAACCTGGAAATACACAATATTTACCCAACACCAATCCCACATCAGGAGCAAGAAACTTGGCATTTCTCTGATGAGACTCAGCCCAGTAAATGTCCTCAGAGCCTCCTTCCCTTCTGGGTCTAAAACACATCCCAGCAGCTTTGGTGCTTCCCTTCACTGCATTTCTACACATTTTGTTCTAATACAGCATCTCTCCTGAATGAAGGAGGTAAGATTTTTGTTCCAACCTCAAATCTTCTATTTTTCAGGTAAAACTGGGGTCTTTGTCAATCCTGTTTCCTGCACACAAATACATTTTTTATGTTGGTAGCCTTCCAGCTGTTTATACAGGCCTGTGTTCATCATTAAAAAAAAAACCCCAGCATTTCATTGTATCTGTGGGTATATGTAATAGGAAATGGAGATTCATTTCAACCTCAATCTTGTTATTACTTCCACAAAATACACCCCTAATAACATACATGGAACTGCACGATTTTATAGTGCTGAATTGTTTTGACTTCATTTTGAGCAAGGAATCTGGGTTACAATGGGGAAGTTCATGAGATCATAAATTCTCACTTCTAAAACTGTGCCAGACACTGAAACTACCAACTACAGCTTTCACACACATAAGTATTGTAATTATGGAGCTTGCAAGGTAAATTTGAACACAAATGCTTGCTTTACAAATGTAAAGACACAGAAATGTTAATTATATGGTCTTTAAAGATAACCAATTAATTTCTTAAGGGATGGGTTTGGAAAGTCCCCCTTTGAAGGCTGCCTCACAATTTGAGCTGCTGTTGACATAATGCATTTTTTGCTGCATATTGTATTTTCTGGTGATAACATAATAGGTATAAATTTAATCCATGGTAAATGCAAGAATGAAGATAGAATTTGAATTTGTTGGCTGTTCAGGAGGCTGCACATGACATTTTATTGTTGGACAGGATTTCATGCAAAGCTTAGAATAAGTGTTTTTGAATGTAGATGCTTCTTTTGTTTAATGAAAGTCTTTGAATAGTATTTTAAGAGTGATTGTCAACTTTTCAACTTACTGCCTAGTGGAATCATTATATTAATTCATACAACCTGTGACCTGTGTCATTTCCAAGTTTGAAATTCACCATTCCTCACTGCTTGCATAAATCATGCCAGTTTTTAAATGTAAAAAACACTTTTTCCATCAGTGTTCCTTTGCAGCTTTTTTGTTTAACCCAGTTACTGCACAGGGTGAATTTTTGCTCCTGGTATAATTATCTCTAATTGAATGTGATTAGCTGCCCCTCAGTTTTGCACAGGAGTGTCTCAGATGTGGGAACACCCCAGGGTCTTACCCACAGCTGGGGTCAGACCCATGAGCTGGGAAAGCTCTTGCCTTTGGAAGTTGTGAGCTCCCTGCTCTTCTTTGTGCACATTTCATGTATTTGTGAGAGCTGGACAGAGTTTCTTGCTACAAACTAAAGATTTCCTGGTTTCTCCAAGCTTTCTTCAGATGATCTCAAGGAAGTTTGGATCCCAAAGATGCAGGAATTAACACAGCACATGGCAAAGTGGGGCTTCCCATCCAAGGTGGGCCAAATCCCACCCATCCCACACCATGAAGTGTGAAAGAAGGAAGAACAAAGGCTCTGCAGGTGCTTTTTCACACCCAGCTTCCTCCCCACGGACAGGAATGCAGCACCTCATGTGAACAAGCTGCTGCTCTGCTGGTTGTTGGCTCTGTTCAATCCCATCACACCTCCAGGTTTAGCAGAGGAAAATTAATTCATTAATTCTGCATTATTAAAGCAGACTGCTGGCTTTGCTCTTCCCCACACAGGAGAGGAACTCTTCATGGGGAGCAGGCTCGGTGTTGCCAGCAGGGTTTTCAGAGTGCTTGGTCTCCTGGGATGTGACCCTGCTGGAGAGTCACACACCTCTGAGCCAGCCCTGCTGCATTCCTGGAGAAAGGAGGGTTTGATCCACTCAGGTCCCAAAATGCTTTCATCTTTTGCTTTGTGGCATGCTCACATGCTAATATTTTGGAGAGCTGGTGCATTATCCCTGTGCTGTCTCTGTGCCTGCTGTATGGAAATTCATCTTTTCCAGAGCTGTTTCTGTGTGAAGTTGTGGTTCAGGCCTATTATCATTATTTAAAGTCACTTTTGCAGCAGCATAATAGTAAAGCTTTTTATAAAATATATTATCATTCTGAACTTCGTTGTTAGCAAGAGAAAGCAGGAATAACAGCATGCTGGGTTCAGCCATCAATATAGAGGGTGTCTCATCAGTCAAATCCATAAAGCTTTTAAGCTGTCTTGTTTGAAATTAAGGTTTACAATGCATTACAATGGGATATTTAAAACTGTGTACAGGTTTTATCAGGTCCTCGTGACTCTGTAAATACTCTCTGATTAGTAGGTCTAAACAGAGCAGACTTGATCCAAAGCTGACGTTTATAATTAAATCCATTTATTTTGAAGGATGTTACCTGTGTTTCCTGGCGGGGGACTGGGGGCTCTGTTTTCATTTCTCAACAAAGGCAAAATTAAATTGGAACCAACTTTGATATTCACCAAAATCCAACAAGACTTGCTAAAACTGTTGAATCAGAAGATTGGCATCACATGGACACTTTGGGCAGGATGTTACATTGTGGTAGTGAAGGTGCAATACAAAAAAGGGGCAATATTTATAAGCCTGGTGCCTATGGCATCCCTTAAAACACTTCTTCCATGTCTCAAACAGTATCAGGGCTGCACAGTGCTAAATGTCCTTTGGGTACATCAGGGTGACATCAACGTGCTGTAAAGATCTCACATTCACTTAGCCCAGAAAGGATGGAAAGGGGAGCAGAGGTGAAATGATATGTCTGCAGTCAGAGACCATCCAGCAGGAGAACTGTGATTACAACCAAGGCTCCTCATTTGCAGCCTGGTGCTCTGAATCCAACCAGACAAAACCCAAGTTTGGTTCCTGGTCATAACTGCACACCCCGGCTGGCAGCCGTGTAGGAGAAGCCCTGATTAATTTCTAAGGGTGGATGCAGCATTGGCAGTGGCAGAAGGTCCCACCTCAACCTCCTCCCACACTGCCAAGCATCTGCTCTGGATCTAGGAGCTTAGCAGGGGATGGAGTTTGATAAGTAAGGACAGTTTGGCTTCCAGACCAAGGCTTCTCCAGCAAACCTGCCAAAGTGACCTTCCACCCAAAAAATTTTGTGATCCATGCAAAGACAAAGAGTGGGGAGATAAGATGGGATACAGAAGCTGTGGATGCAAAAGTAGGTGTCGGGAAAATTTAATTGATGCTGGAAAATAGCTTTATTCTTCCCCTTCCCGTTTAGAAATTGGTTGCTCCATTGGTGACAAGAATCTTCGGGGTTGAGCAGAAGGTCTGCAGACAAACAGCAGTGGAGGAGTAAAGAAGAATACACAGAGAGGGAGAGTTTGGATCATGGAATAGTTTCTTTGGGAAATGTCACGTGTACATGGACCTGTGAGGTTGAGCGAAGTCCTGATGGCAGCAGAGAAGATCAGGAGTTTCAGGTTGAATCATAATTTTATTTCCAAGTGTGACTGCTCTCTGAAATATTGGCTGGCACTGTTAGGCTAGAAAGAATAAGCTTCTAAGTTTCATATTCAGCCCACGTTAAATTAATGGTATTTGAGTCATGCCTACAACTGGTGCAAAGGCGGGAGAAATCAGAGCCAGAAATCAAAAGCTCAGATCAAACCTAAATATTCTCCTAACAGCCTTACTAAAGGCTGTGGTCAAGGCAAGAGTTGGCATTTAACTTTGACTATACAAGACTGACAACTAAATGAAGGGGAAATCAAAAGCCAGTTTAATTGTTGCCTGTTGTTATTGTCAAAATGACCGGCTAATAAAATATTTATTGTTTACTGGTTTCAAGCATACATTTGGCATGTTGGGATGCTGTGTAATCAGTAGATCATACATTTCCCCAGAAGGAAATAGTAGCCTCACAAAAGCCTGTTGTGAGGATTAGCTGGCTGATGGGCTTGACTCACCCCCCTGAGCAGGAGGGTGCAATCTGCAATTTCGGGTCTGAGCTCCCGGCTGGAAGCGCTTCCTGCTCCCATCCCATCCCCAGCAGGGGGATGCAGCTCTTCACCTCCAGCCTGGGCCCTCTCCAGCCCTTCCAGCAGGAGCTGCCTGCCAGCAGCAGAGATTTAGCACAGCTGGCTCCATCCTCTGCTCCCTTCCCTGCCTTTCCCTCCTGTCTGGCCACATCCAGCTGCTGTGCTTGACTCACTGACTGCCCTGAGAAATGAGGTTGTGTTCCACTTCCCTTCCTACACAGGAGCTTCCCAGCAAATGGGGATTTCTGAGACTCCAGAAACCAGGATGCTTTCTGCTTGGGCTATGAACTATTGGCTGTTTCCACCAGCAGGAAAAAGAGATCCTACAGGATCCCACACTCCTGGCAAGTCTTAGATGAACAGTGGTCATTTGGGGCACAGCAGTGATGTGTGAGAGATGGGGACAATGCAAAGACCTTTGAAGATTAACAAAGTCTTAAGATGGGCAGTGAAAGGCAGGAAGGGCAGTGAAGCTGCGGCAGGGTCTGGGGAGCAAGTCCTTCGAGGAGCAGCTGAGGGAGCTGGTGCTGTTCAGCTTGGAGAAAAGGAGGCTCAGGGGAGACCTCTCTACAATGATCTGAAAGGAGGTTGTAGCAAAATAGGGGTCAGCATCTTCAAAGGAATAGGCCAGAGCAAACGGCCTCAAGTTGCACCAGGGGAGGTTAAATTGGATATTAGCACTGAAAGGGTGATCAAGCACTGGCACAGGCTGCCCAGGAGAGTTTGGAGTCAGCACCCTGGAGTGATTTAAGACTTGTAGATGTGGTAGGTGGGGATGGGGATTTGGCAGGGCTGGGTTAAGGGTTGGAACTGATGATTTCAGAGGTCTTTTCCAACCTAAATGACCCCATGTTCCTTTGTGCTGCCAGCTGCCACTGCAGCTTCTCAGTGGTATTTTAGTGTGGGGGAGAAAGAACCTCAGCACCACATCATGGCTGGAATGGCTGGCAGCCCTTGGGTGTCACAGCTCCTTTGAGCCTTCCATGGGTGCAGAGCCAGCTGCTCTGGGAGAGGGGGGAATCACTCTCAGATTGCACAGCACAAAACACTCCATGCTTCCCAGGAGGTTTTCCCGATTGACATCCCTGAGTAGCACCATGGGGTCTCAGCAGCCTGCCAGCCTGGGCAGCAGGGCACGGGGAGTGCCAGAGGAAGGAAGGAGGAGAATCCAGGCAAGCCAAGCCAGAAGGAAGGTGGGAAAGTCTGCAGAAATGAGAGTGGGCTCATTGCAGGGAGCTTCAATCAGAGCTATCCCCACTAACAGCCCAACAAAAAAAAAAAAACAAAAAAAAAAAAAAAAAGGAAAAAAAAGAAAAAAAAAAAGAAAAAAAAAACCCAAAAGCTAGTATTTCCAATTCCTCAATTAAAATGTAATTTACACCCTGTGCTCTCTCTCAGATAAAAGCATACTTTGTTCACCCAAGTGTGAAGCAATATTTACAGAAACATTTTGTGGCTTGAAGACACTGCTCTGATGGAGGAGCCCAGAGGCAGCTCCCATCCCAGGGCTGGGGACTGGGGAACACTGGGGACAGGGCTCTGGAGACCATTAGGGGTGGAATTCCTCCCAAGCCCAGGGCTCAGTTTGTGGCCATGGAATAAAACCATCCTGCTATAAAGTGCAGCCCATCAAAGCCTGGGCTAGCTGGGCAGGCTGGGCCCTTCCTGAGGAGCCATCCCCTCCTACAGCAGCTTCTGGCCCTCAGCAGAGGGTGCTCACACTGCCAGAACCTGATTTTGGGGGTGTTTTTAGAGACCATAGGGAGCTTTGAGCATGAAAGGAGATTTTACTGGGCTGGGAGGACTGGACAGGGGTGGGAGCAGGGATGTTCTCGTAGTTAGAGCTGCCTGTGTTAGGCAGGAGTTGAAGTGCTGAAGGATGCTTTCCCCTCCAGCAGCTCTCAAAGATGAGAAAAGAGGTGTGGAGAAAGGGCTGTGCTTTGCTACCTCATTTCTGATCCTTTTGATTGGCTTGTGAAGATGATCACCTTCCAGGTCTGTCAATCCCAGACTGAAGAGCTTCCGGCATAAATAGGATTGGAAAAGCTTTCTGGTACTTACCTGTTTGGTATGAGGACTTGGCACAAGGTCTTCCAGTGCAAGGACTTAATTTCCAGTACAGAATCCCACACTCCTTTCATTAGAAAATTCAGGTTATTTCAACCATCTTATTATTTTTCCAACTTACCTAAATGCATTCAAGGGCAATGAATATGCAGTTTGTGTTTAGGAAAAAATCTGCATGAAAGTTAATGGAAATCTGCTAACGAGCACCCCACTTCCATTAATTGATTCCCTAATCCAGTGAAGCATTAGTCATATAATTAATTTCAAGCACTCGATCTCTACAATCAAAATTGCTGGCTCTGATCCGAAGCCAATCAAACCTCCAGCAGCCCTGCCATTGATTTCCATGGATGAGATCCAAAGGAGCTATGCACACGTTAAAATTAAACACATCCTTAATTAACTTGCTGGGGGCCATATTTAGATCTCCTAAAGTTACCTGTACAAATGCTTGAGATCCAGAACAAAAATGCAGCTACCTCCCCAAAAATGGTGCCTGTCCCTGAGTAGACAAACTTACCCAGAGTGCTGCTGTGTTTTCCTGGGGTTTGGCTCTTGTCCCTAATCCACTTGCTAAATCAGAAAACTCCAGCCACTGTGACACAGGCTGAGACTGGGAAATATTTGGGACCAAAACCTCCCTTAGCAGCTGACCTGGTCAGGGGGGTCAGAGCTCTCCTTAGCTCTGTGACAGCACAGCTGCACGATGCAAAACCAACACAAAAGAGTGGCACTGCAGTCCATGGGGGACCTGAGGGGCTTTTTGTAGGGCAGAGCCTGCTGGAACTGCTCTTCTGTCCTAAATTTAGCATCAGAACCCAGAGCACGGCCCTGGACTGGGCCCACCTCTTCTTCTTTTGGATCAGGTCACTTGTAGGTACTGTAAGACCTTTGCTAGGAGCTCGTGTGTCCGTCCTAGTCTGGATCCAGGGGACAGCAGGGCTTCTCCAGGGAATCAGGAATTGCACCAGGGAATTCAGTGACCCAGAATACCTCCCCCTCCTCAAGAGATCAGTGTTGCAACAGCTGCCTAAAAAAAATTACTCCAGACTAGAAAAACTCTCCAACTAGGCAATTAAACTGACAAAATACCTCCAGTTGTGAAGAAATCTAATAATTTGTGGGTTGGGGGCTTTCTGTGCTTTTTCCCCCTTCAATTTTTTAATTATTATTATTATTGCTAGAATGGATTAGCTCTACACACTCCTATCTTATTTGCAAGCCAAAGAATTATAGATAGTAATTGGATAATCTCTCAATTATCCCCAGTGACTTAATTATCATCATTAACTGTATTTATTTCACTAATGTGGTGGATTTCTTTTGGGGGTTTCATTCTCCAGGCCTATTAGTTTGACTGATAATGGGGTATACTGAAAACAGCAAGGCAGAATTACACAATTTTGTGCAAAATGATAGGTCATACCTTCCAAAACACAAGAAAAAAGCAAAACCCTCTCTATTTCAGGGATCTGTCTAAACCCAGAACTCTCAGCTCAGAAGTTGATTATGTAAATTATGGAATTTCATCTACATTGCACTGAGTTTCTGAATATAGGGTGAAATTTGTTGTCTTGTGCTACAAGAAGAAACAGCTACTGTAAATTGAAAGTCAATGCAGACAGCAAACACAATGCCTTGAGGAGAGAGTGCCACGATCTGAAATTCCAGCAGGCAATGCAACTTCTTTGTCTGGCTGGTGCACTTGTGTTTGAGCATAATTTAAAAGCCCTGGAAGTGAAACTAATTCCTGCAGCTTCCTACCAGGAGATGGATTGCCTGACTTTTGGGAAAGATCTCACCCCCACAACCCCCAGCAGGATGTCCAGTTGAATCCCAGAGGGGCTGGGATCCAACACTGCTACTCCTAATAATTAGGAGCACACCCAAAAACTGGTCCAGCACCAACAAGCAGTAGGTGACAATTCTTACTCCTTTCCACGCCAATTTTCCATGTGGCTTTGTTTGTCTTTTGAAGAGCCTGAAGCAGAAAAAAATAGAGCTGTTGGAAATTGCTTTACATTAGTTGATTATCTCTGGCTAAGTTGAGAGCATTTGGCCTTGCTTATTTGGAATAATTTCAGGTGAGAAGCCCACAGAGGGTGGTAATTTACAGGGTGTGGTCTCAGTTGTGGGATGTTCACATCGCAGGGCAAAGGGCAGGGGAACTGCCAAACGTATTTAGATAAATCTTTGAACTGCTGCTTATTATTCCAGGCCTTATCTTGTTTCAGTAGACCAAATGCTGTTAAAATCACTAACGTGCTCATATTAGAAGCAAAAAATCATTTGATGTTCTTTGTCTGTCAGGGCCATAAGGCCTAAATTTCCAATGTAACCCGTTCCAATGGGCTGTATACACAAATATATTTGAACGGATTATGTGAGGAGCACTGTTGTAGGTAGAGGGCTGCTTTTTTTGCCTTTTTTTTTTGTTTTTTGGTTTTTTTTTGTCCCCAAATTCTCCAGGTTATTGCCTCATGGCCCTTTGGGCTAAATAGCCCCATCAGCCATCACATTGCCACCTCCCACCTTTGGCAGTCAGAGCTTTGTCATTGCCAGCAAGGGCACAGCTCAGTACCAGCACCTGCTGCTGATCCAGCTTTTGATTACCTGAAGGATTATCTTGAATCGTGATTGTTATTTTTTTAATTACAATGGGCGAATTGCAATGCTGTTTCAGTAACTAGATTTCCATTTTATACATAAATATTGGCTTTTCAGTCTGGTGCAGCAGGAGGATACTCACACCTCTGCCAATAGCTTCCTCCTATGTAAGTAATTGGTTTTCTCAAGGTTATTTATTTAGATGATTATTTGATAGCAGACTGCAATTTTTTTGTCTTCAATACATGAAAAGCTAATTTTTCTCTCTATTAATTTGTCCTCTGAACTTTATTCCTTCACTCAAGCTAGAGCCAAAAGACCAAGCCCAGTCATAGATCAAATGCCAATATCTGCTGTAAATCCATGCAAACCAATGGATTAAACAAGCAGAGAATCTGGGCCCACATATATATTAGAGAAAGAGAGAAATAAATCTCACCTGCACTGAGAGGCTGCATTAGCTCATTGTGCTTGTAAAACTTTGAGAAACCTGATATAGATTCCTGTAGTGGATGAGCACGGGGAGCTCCATCATTTCCTACAACCACTACAACGTTGAGCTGCTTTGTGCTTTTATTTTTGTGCCTTGTTAGGATGAGGCAGGGAGTAAGCTCAGGTGGGAAAAGTAATCAGTTAAACTGGATTTCATCTCGCAGCAAAAGGAGCTCAGGTGAAAACAGCCCCATGTCAAGGGGGAGCAGTGATGTTAAAATTTAATGTGCTTTAGCCAGGGCACTTTTAAATCACATCTCTGCTTAACCCAGTGCCTTTCACAAGTGTCCCCTGAGTGGCTACAGCACAAATTTAGCCAAGATTTGCTTTATTTTCACAGAGTGTTGCAAAGGAGGTGAAATTAAGGCTGGGGGCACCCAGTCGGTGCCCACCTATGCAGGATCACATCCCTCTGGTTCATTCCAGTGTTTCCAGAACAAATTTTTCCCCACAGGCAGAGCTGGAGATCTCTGTGCTGATTCTCTTGACGCCTGGTTTCTCTCTCAGACCTGGAGCAATTTGATAAGGTGAGAAGCTCAGCTCTCAGCTAAGACACCTTAGCTCTCCTCATTGCAGAGAAAAGCCTGGAGGCATGAAATGGGGATATCTGGGAGGGCTCAAAAACTGGATAGCAAAATAAACCTCTTGCCTGAAATATTAACACTTCAAGCCCTTTCTCACGATCCTGAGGAATGAGGGCAGTGTCAAAATTTTGGGGAGACCTGAGCACTTGTGCTTAACCATGCTGCTCATCCCTAGAGAAGGAGCTGCTAAATCCCATGAGGTTTAGTGGCTTTAGTGGGAAATGAGAGGTACAAATGAGCAGGAACAAGGGTAGCATATCCTATCCATTTCCTTGCTGTTGCTGTTACATGGGCTTACAGCACAGAAGGATTGTATTTAAATCCCCAAAAAGGTTTTTAATTTAAAAAAATTAATAAAAATATTCAGGTTTTGTAAAGTTCACCTTTCAGTGTAATCTTCCAGTGATTTAGAAATGTAATTATAAAGCAAATTGACAGTGCCCTTTAAAATATGTCATGTAGGGAAATTAATTTTAGTATTTCCTCTCTTTTCTTTCCTGTTTTTTTTTTCCCTTCACTGTCATATTTTGCACTAGAGAAAAGCCATTTGAAGATCCAGTGAATCTTCCTTGCAGGAATGGGGAATAGAGGGGCAGGGACACCCAATCCCATCACATTCCTCTTTCTTGCACCTCACTTTAAGTTTCCTGTGCCACAAGCCGGATGCTCTTTCTCCTCAGGTCTGTCAGCCAGCACCGAGCTGTGAGTCCCATGGAGTGGGACTAGCCTGCTCAATTCCTCAAGCACCTGGGCAGTGTCTAGGTGACAGCTCTGGGATGAAAGTCAGCTCACAGGAGGAGCAGCAGGGTGGAGGAGCAGCTCAGCCCTCCCACACATCTCCCTGTGTGTGCGAGGCGCCTCTTCAGCCTCTCCCGGCCTCCCAAGCACAGCCTGAATGAAGCTGCAATGCAACTTGCACAAACTATAGGCTAATATAATTTGTCACAATTAGGGCTTGATTGGATGTTTTCATTCAGGTCAAACTGCTACAAATGACCTCTTAGGCTTAGAGTGTGAAGCAGATTTGCTAAATCGAGGGTGACGCTGGAAGGAGGACACGGGGAGCAGATGTCCCCCGTGGCCACCACCTCAGTTGTACCAGTGCCATCCAGGCTTGGAAGCACTTGAAAGCAGGGAAAATATGCAGGGAACACCGTACAGGAGCATTCCTCACTTAGGAGGAGGATTTTAGTCTCTTTGAATATTTTCATCTCTGTGAAAGTGCAACCCCTGTGCTTAGTGCCTGGCATTCATTTGGATGGAAAGGTGGGAAGGGAGGGCAAATGGGAATTTTTCCTGCAGCCCCTCAGGTCTGCAGTGAGATCAGGGGCAGCAGCCCACATCTGTAGGGCAGAGGGGTCCCTGCTGAAAGGTGAGGGAGTCACTGTCAGCCTGTGGGAGCTGCCCAGCCTGGAGCTCTGGCAGAAAAAGTGCTCCGGGCTGAGCCTCTCCCAGGAAATCATTCCACTTTGCAGGGAACGCTGCTATAAACATGAAAAAAAGCTCCCTGGACCATGGATGGGAATTGTCTCATCCACCCTGATGAGTGTCCTGACCCACATTACCCCTCCAAAGCTCCCACAGCAGAAGACAGAGCCCAGCCCTTTGTTTCCAGCCCAGAAGCCGGCGGAAGAGCTGCCAATCCCAAACACGTGTCCAGCTGCAACCAGCATCTGAGGCCTTCAAAGCCCACAGAGGACAGCTGGAGGCAGGGTGAGGTGCTTCTGAATATATAGAGGAGTTTGGGGCTCCCAGATTGGCTTGTTTTTTCAGTGTCCAGGGCACAAAGCATCCACTTCACCTTGGCACGGCTTCGCTCCTGAAATAAGCGCTGATAATGATGGGATGGCCGCTCCACTCTCCTCCTATTGATGGTAATGATGCTCATTATGCATTCAATAGGCTATTTTACAATATGAATTCATCTAGAAAAGGATAATTAGTCCACAGCTTGCTTTACATTTTATTTAATTTTCTTTACTTCTGTTAGGGGGGGAAAAAAAGAAGAAAGGAGTATGTAGGAATCGTGTTATTTTTGCAGCAAGGAAAATGGAGCTCTTTGATTATCCTTACTCGCAAGAGATATCTCGAAAATGGTGCCCTGGTTTTTTGCTGAATAATTTCTTACCATTGAGCATCCAAAAGAGCATTTTAATCTCAATGTACGCTCTGCTATTGTATCAAATTAAGAAGAGCAGGCACGGGAGGCTGCTCAGTGAAGAATCCTCTTTTCCATTAATTTGGATGTGTTAAGTGCACTTTCAGAAGCCAAAAATATTCTTGTAAAAACATGATTGCACAATGGGATTTCTTTCTAGGGCTTCAGTCAACTACCAGCATTCATCATTGCTAAAATTGAAGCGGGAGTGAGAAAGTAACATCTCCAATTAACAGAGGCACATTGCTGAGCTGTTTGTTTTGGTTGGGTCTGTTAGTGAGATTCTGTGGGGAAGGCTTCCCACAGACCCAGCAGAGCAGAGGGTTTAGGGCTCTGAACCCTTCCTTGTACTGTCCTTTTGCCTTTCTCACAACAGCCCAAAACAAAGCAGTCTCTGCTCAGAAGGCATTCAGACAAACTGATTTTCAGCCTGTGAAATGGCAATCATTATGCTACAGGATGATAGAAATATATTAATTTCTATATTGGCAGCTGCAGTGCAATGAATTGATACCTCTGGGGAAGTGGTTCCCAGTGGTTTGCAGAACGTGAGGAATAAATCTGGTACTGGTGCCCTCATTGCTTCCAGCAGGGAAGGGTGTTGTGCTGTCACTGGAGATGTCTCTGCTCCTTCATGGCTGCAGCTCCATTCCCAAGCCAGTGACCCTCTGGATCAGGCCCCTCACCCAGCTGAGTTAAGATCTGGTTAAGGGGAGCTCCCTCACCCCATTGTTGTGTGATGCACTGCAGGCAGCAGGAAACTGAGGTCAGAAAGTTTTCTTTTTCTGTCAAAGAGAAATGGGATCCATGTGTTTGGGGGAAAATACCTGGAATTGCACTGGTGCATGGCAGCACTTCCTGGTGACCAACCCATTTATTGAGAGCTCAGACACGACTTTCCTAAATATCCCCTTGAGTCCCTGGCCAGCCCCTGTTCCAGGAATTTCCTAAAGGTGCTGGCTCCTGTACAGCTAGAGGCAATAAGGCATGAAAGAAATGAGATCTGAAACAGTGTAATGTATGAAATGTGAATTGCACAGCAGCCTTAGATTACAGCAAGCCCAACTGCAATGCCTGGTGCTCCCCTTTACTTTTATTTCTATTAATATTCCTCAAGCAACAGCAAAGATCGATTTGAAGTCGGGAGCACAGAGAGTCATGGGAGTTTCATTAGCATGCAAATCTGAGTGAATTCATTAGCCCTGCAACTGATGCTGATGCTCCTGGAAACTAGTAAAAGAGTAAAGTCTGCAGAAGTAAATCAGGCCGTGCTAATGAGCCTGTTAATAAAGCTTTTGTAAGCCTTTTCCAGGGCCAAAGTGACAGAGCACATTGTCAACATTAAATCTCTGGTACTGAGCCTTAGATGAGGGACTCATATTTATTTTATTTTATTTTATTTGGTGCTGGGGAAGAAAGCAGAGGACTGTAGAGAAGGTAGAGAATGAGACAAAGGCAGTTACAGAATTTTCTCATCAGAGATAAAAGTATTGTGTGGCTGCAGAAAAGAGATGGAGCGACAATTGCAACCGTGCAAATAAGATCCATTTGACTGAAATTATATTTTAAAGAAAAACAGGAGACCAAATTTGTTATAATGGGCCTTTCACCTTCTGGCTGTATGTTCTCATTTTCCCTTTGCTTTATTAGGCATAATTTCAGGATTGTGTTTTGTTTCATCTTCTTCTGAACTTGCAGAAATGCTCAGGGCACTGATGCAGCGCCCGGCTCGCCGGGGGCACCAGAGTCCCTGCACCTCCTCACTGTGTGGGGGTTTCAAGGGGAAACTGGACACCCCTGGCACTCCAACCCCTTTGTTATAGGGATGGAAAGACCTGCATCGGGGCAGCCTCTGTTCCTGGCCCCTCATCTGTGGGATGTGCTGGTCTGTGGCAAATCTGGTGGGCTGTGTCAGATCCAGCCCCCTCAAATCCAGCTCTGTGGTGCAGGGGAGGGCCCTGCTGGGAGCAGCCCTGCCCAGCTGGGTCCATGGGTCCATGGCTGGGAAGGGATTTTCCAGAAGGGAAAGAGAGCTGGGAACATGCCTGGTGAGAGCAGCAAGTGGTCCCCAGAGGTTGCTCTGAGTTTTGCTGGTAGAGACAAAGCTGAGGAGGGGAGCACATTGTACTTAACAGGTTGAAACCTGCACTTCAGTCCTTAGAGTAGAACCTTCCTCTGCACACATATCAGCATTTTTCAACCCTGTGGTCACAGCTAGGAGGGTGGGAACATAAAGGACTGGGAGATGTTTAACCTGAAGATCAAAGCTTCCTTTTAGCACTGCAGCATTTCTCCCTTTACCTTCCATTCTGACACCATTTCGGCTGTTGCAGAGTTAGAGATCTCCTCTCCCTGCTATTGGACTAAGGCTTTAAATTCTCCAGGTGGGAAATAAATTGCAGGGCCCAATCCACAATCTCATCCGTGACCTGCACCGCCAGGCTGGGATGAGGCTCATCCCCCTCGACCTCGTGTGTGCTTTGTGTGGCAGCAGCAGCCACAGCAAGCAAAAGGGCTCTGGGTTCACCAGGTTTCGAGGCAGAGATAAGGGGAAGGCCAGGTAGAAATCTATTTGGTTTCTTTTTGCAGCAGCCTCTTTGTGTAAAAGAGCTCGGTGCAGGGGGAACCTGATTACTGCTTTCTCATCAAGTGGGAAAATAAGTGCTTTATACACAGGCTGATGGAAAACTACTGGAATGCTTTTCAGCTCCCCTCTCTAACCCTTAGTGCTTTCTGGTGCCTTTAAGGGAACAAAAATCTGGGCTCGAAAAATGGGGAAAATATGTCAAAATATATTTGGAGATAATGGCAAGTAATACAATAGGCAATGCAGCTGGGCAATAAAATAGAGGCAAGGGGAAGGCATCAAAAATACCATCAGAGAGTGGAAGGAAAGAAAGAAGACAGAGAGAAAAGGTGAAAGCAAGGGAATGAAGAAAAAAAGCCACTTTTACAATGGGGTGGCAAAGGACAAAGAGGAGATGAGAGCAGGAAGGGAGAGAACAGTGCAAGGGGAATGAAGAGACCATGATGGAGTCATGGGCAGGCACAAGCAGGGAGGAGAAATGAAGTGGAAATGAAGCAAAGGGAAGTGTGGGATGGCCATGGTGGTGCTGATCTGTTTCTGCTGTAGCTGCAGAGTGATGGCAAATGTTTGCATCAATAACATCAATGCCTGGTTATGTGAGGGGAGAGGGAGCCATGGCAGCTGCTGGCAGGGGCACTGCTCGTTCAGTGCTGTGCATTGAGACATGCTGGGCCTTTGCCACAGCCTCCTTGGGCTAGAAGGGGAGGAAAAGCACCAAGAGGTAGATGAAGTCAAGGTCTGGGCCAAGACCCATTGGTCTGACAACCCATTTGTACCCTGAACCTCTTTCTCCAGTGCTGGTAACCTGCCCAGCGGCTCTGGAGAGCTGAACTGAATTTAGTAACATGTCAGAAATCTTTCTGCCCTGTTCTCACACACAAGTTCACCCAAGGAGTCCATCCTGCCTGTAATCCCACAAGGCCAGTGCCACAACTCCTGTGCTCAGCTCCATTTCTCATCACCTGCTGCACACTGGGCTCTCCAGGGCACACCTGAGGTGCAATTCCACTGGCACCTTCCACACCAACTGCACCATCTGCTTTGATTTCTCTTTCTTTTGTACCAAATCACAGTTTTAGGGGGTTTTTTGTTTGGTTTTTTTTCTGTTTTTTTGGGTGTTTTCTTTGCTGCAGCTGCAAAAGCTTTGGGAACGTTCCTATAATAACTCCCATGCAGCAGAGATATTTGGGCTCTTTCATTCTTAGCTGCTGAATTACATTTGGTTATCAACATGCATTATATCTACTGTCAATTAGCTGTTATCTAACACCGTGAAATGACTTAACTCCTTCAGCCTGCTCAAAGATCTGTCCCCTACCAGCACACAGCACAGCTTGTATCAGCTTGCAAAAATCCAGACAATTTTGTCACTTTTTTTTTTTTTTTTTTATACTGGCGCTCATTACAGCTAAAGGTCAGTTGTGTTTCCATTGTAAGCCTAGGGATAATGGCATGATCCAGCAAACTCTTTCTTGTGTAAAGTTAACAGGATGATTTGCATAAAAATCCTTACTAGGGGAGTAATTTGCAGGATTGCACCTTTAAAACCTTCGCCTGAGGAGCAAGGCAAAAGCTGGAACCTGGAACAGCAATCTTCCAGAGCCATATTTTATCAGAGGAAACGATCAAAATTTAATGAGGAGAAAAAGGTACTTAATGGCTGTAGATAGTGTAATTTCAGCCATAAAAATGGGATCATCTTGTGAGGCATCTCGCTGCAGCCTTTCCAATCAATGGCACGGCTGGCAGCAGCCTCGGCCCTCACAGGATGAAGCCCTACAAGGCATCGGGCAAAAAGTCTCCAGAAAGTCCCAACCCACTGCAAAATGCACGTGATGGAGGAGTGACTGGGCTTTTCCTCCCTGAAATCTGTGCTTGGCTGCAAAGTTGTGGCATGGCAATGTTTGTGATTGAGCACAGTGAAATCTGAGGCAGAATGGCCTTGCAGTCGTGGCTGGTGCTGCTGGCATCTCAGGAGGGTTCTTCTCTGCTCTCCCAGCAAACATTTCAAGGGTTTCACCAGCTCGGTTGTTTATCTCACTGGAGACTCCCTGAGGCTCAGTGCTAGCCTTGAAAATCTATTTACATTTTTAAATATATGCCCAAACGTAAGCCTTGGGACGATTTGGAGAAGTTAGGTACGCAAAGCAACCAAAATAGAATCAAAAAGAAGTCCTCTAGCAAGCCTTGAGTGAATATTTCTGCATATTTCCTTGAACAGCCCAAATGTCAAATGCTAGCCTACATATCCCAGGTCACAGCTAAGAAAAGCAACGGATGGATTTGGCCATTGGTGAGCAAATATTAGTCCTGGACAAAGGCACTGCTTTATTTTCCAAGTGTACCAAAATTAGAGAACCCCCTGGTGCTGAATAATTTTGTTCTGCCTTACTGTGAAAATTCCCAGTGTTCAATAGCCCTCCACAAGTTCTCATTTGATCCCTGTAGTGCAGTGCTCCTGTGGCTAGATGTCAGCTGCAGTGCTGGTAAACATGTACACACTACTCATTGAAGGGCTTTTAAAAGGGTTCTCACTGTGCCCAGAAATTACACCTGTGCTTTCTTTCTTCCCCATGCTGTTGTCTTTGTTTCTCAAGCTATATTAAGCCCTTTTTTTTTTCTTTCCCCATTGAAAGAGTGGTAATGTAGAAACACCTTTAATCCTGCTCTCTTTCTAGCAAGCAAATTGTGCAGAGGGACAGAGATAGTTAATCTGAACATAGAGGAAAAAATATGGGGATGGCAGCAGATGTCTGCCCCTCCTGAAGACACTTGACTTTTCAGGAGCTCTGTGGTGTGAGCTGAAATCCCTGGCAGCTGCAGTGCCTGGTTTCCCGGAGACAGGGACCTGTGATATTCTGAATATTCTGACTGTATGTTCTCTATCCAGAAATGATGAAGGGAGACAGAGGATGTGGAAGCCTGAGGAGCTGCATCAGAGGAGGGGGAAGGTGGATGAAAGGGTGCCACGAGGCACTGGCCTCTAATAAACTTTTGCATTGTGGGAGAATCTTTCAATATTAAAGATGATTTGATAGAGACAAGAGCAAGAGAAGATGAGGTAAGTAACATAAAATACCATACCTAAAAGGCTGTTTGATCTGTTTGCACTACACTGCTAAAAAGGGCAATTCAAGTAGAGGTCCTGCTAGTGTCAGTGGTCAGACTCTCCATGGATCTCATTTGTACATTTGTGGGGGAACTGCCACTCCAGAGAAAGACAAAGAAATCAAAGAAACAAAAAAAGGAATCAGCTTCAACTGCTTGAACATCTCTGATAGCACAACGGTGCTTTGGATGGAGTGAAGTCGACCAGTGAGGCTCTCTGATGAGGAACATGACTAAGAAAATTACTCTAGGACTTTTGAAGTGAAGTGCTGGTGTGGGACACGTTTGGTACCTCCTCTCTGGCAGAGAGCAGTGCTCACAGTGACCCTGCACTGAATATTTGGGATCCAGCCCACCCCAGTGGCTCTCCTCTAAGAGTCCCTGCATGTGGCAGGGATGCTGCTGCCAGGTCCACACCCAGTCCCAACAGGCTGCATCTTCTACAGCTCTTGATGTGGATTTTTTCTATAGGACCAGACCCAACTCTTTTCCCCAACACATGCCCAATTTGCAACCTCAACATTGTGGTTTGCTGTTAAATATCAGCTGGTGCAACTCTGCCCAGGACTCAGCCTTCAGGTTTTATCCAATTAATTTAAAAATAATAAAGCTCTTGGCTCTGCATTTCCCAAAAGTGAGAACCAAGCCTTGGAGGCATTTGCATTAATTATGTTTCAATCTTAAGAAATGGCTTCTGAGCTTCCCCCTCGGTTCACTGTGGTTCTTGAACCTCTGACTGATCACACCGGGAGTGATCACCATGTCTGCTCTCAAGCTCAGATCCTGCCTCTCCATTCTGCCAGAGGAATTATCTCTCTCTGTCTGCACCCATAAAGCCAAGAGCACTTTGTGCTTCCAACTTCCACCGAGTGCCAGGCAGCTCTCTGCGCTAAGGCTCCTATTAACGCCTGCAATTAGCACTGACAAAAGTGCTGCTCCCCCCTCTCCTCCCCCAAACCACACTGCCTTGATTGGTTTTTAAGAAAATCCCAGGGCACTGTAATACCTCCCTGGTAGTCATGTTTCAGCAGAACAGCAAAGTTAGTGAGGCGTGACAGTGCTCTTTTTTCTAAACCTATACTGAACATCCTTAATCAAGCTTTGCTTTTTTAAAAATAATGGGCCTAATTCTCTTTTGCCTTACAGTATATTCATGCTTGTGTGATTCCATCAGGACATATCCTCAGCTCCTGTAAAACAGCAGAGCTCTTCTGACTTCATTTAAACCCCAGGAAGGCTGGTAATAGCTGAAGATTCAGACTGCTGATTTCCAAGCTATTCCTGATTTATGCCAGTTCTAAAGGATAGCAGGTTCAAGCTTGCTTATTTTCTTTTTTTTTTTTCTTTTTTTTCCATTAGGTACACAGTCTTTACTTCATTTATGTCAAATAACACATAAAGTACATCCAAGCAACTGCTTTTTCCTGACCTCTCAAACCCTCTCCATTCCTGCTGACCCTGTTATAAAGCTTGCACACCCAGAAAACATCCACCAACCTCCCTAAAGACCCTCAGGAGGATCAGGCCAGACCATCAGGGAAAGTTGCCTCATACCACAATGCAAACATTGCATTTTTTGTGCTCTCTGAAGTAGATGTGCTCTTCCCACATGCAGACACACAGTGACGTTTTGCCAAGGCCAGACTGTGCTGTCTCAGAAGATCTCCCAGGAGGAAAACTTAGGGATGCTTCAGCACATCCCTGCCACAACCCAGCAGTGACAACAAACCCTCAGCCTTTGCACTGAGCAGGTCCCTGCAAGCTGATTTAGTTCTTCTCTCTCTTTTCTTCCACCCCATGTCCCACAGTCATCTGTCTGAGCAGCCCCTGCAGCTCTGGGAAGAGCAGCAGGCAGGCAAGGAAAGTGAAGAGGAGAGACACAGCATGTTTCCTCTCAGTGGTGTCAAATTTGTCTTTGGTAAGGTCCTGGCCAATCTGAAATGCAAGGAAGATGGGAACTAAGAGAGAAATGTGTTGAAGGGCTGCTGGGTTTAAGTCTGTTCCCATGATCAGAGAGCACAGGTTTATAGGGGCAGTGCTGTGGTTGTCTGGTATTAGACTGGTGTTTAAATTAGGTACAGGCTCAGTGATAGCTCTGATTGCACCTGGGACCTCTGAGTGCAGCACAGGGCAAATAAATAATGATGTCTCTAGCAGTAGATAGAGATGCTGTTATTAACTTTGATACAGCAGTGTGAAACACTGGGTGAAACATCACACAGGCAGACAGATTAAAGATTTCATAGACTTCAGGTACAAGCATAAAGAAAATAAAACTTGAAATTAACTTTCTGGGATAAAAGTAGCCATGGACAAGGCTTTTACACCTGTAAAAGCTACCATGTGTTTCCCACTACTGTCTGCACCCAATATTCAATGTAGAAATATGAACTGTAGCAATTGAGCTGTAGTTCTGCTCTAAAATTTTTATAAACTTGAGGTTTTATGGATCTGGATCACTACAGAATAGAGAGCATGAAAGCTGTTTCAGAGGGAAAGTCCCTAATTGTTGGTTTTGCACTGACTCACTGCATTCAAAGACAAAACTTGGGATCTATATTGTACTACACCGACCACACGTACCTGCAAAAATATTCAGACTTGTTAACTCAGTCCTGAACTATCAGTTATTCCATTGTTTCTCTCTCCCTTCCAAAGGAGCAAGGACAGAAGGAGGAGAGACATGAGGCAGGTACCAGAAAACAAACCATGGGAGGGTTTGATAAGGTTTCTTGACGTGTTACACAGGGCAGAATACTGAGACACCTGTCAATACATTTCTGGGGCTGCCCCACAGCGATGTCTCACAGAGGGAACCACTTCAGTACTCTGGGCTGTCACAGCCATTTTATAAGTTTCTTATATGGAAACTTGCTGGACATTTTTCCTTCCATGGGAAAGCTGACTTCTCTGCAGGTTTCTGTAAAAACAAACCCATGTCTGTGTGTGGACTCAAGGACAGCAGATGCATTCCTTTGCCTGTCTCCTGATACAGGAGATGGCGCTTTCTCTTTCTAGCCTATGAGGTAAAGGTTCTTATCTCTCTAGCTTTGTAAGCAATTAGAGAGTCTTGCTCTGACATGGTGGAGGAAACATGTAACTCTGAACGTGGGCACCTTAGCCCTAAAACCTTCTGAATAATGGAGTCATTCTAATAAATCATATCAGCCTTCTGATACTGGAGTCACGGAGTCTTCATTCAGCACCCAAGGCAATACCCAGAGAAACAAACACCTTTCCAGGCAGTCCAGAACCTTTTAAAACAACACTGGGCACTCTCACAGTGAAGTCAGCTGCCCACAAAAAGCTTCACTGCTGCCAGTGGTGCTTTGACATCTCCGTGTCTCCGAGCTGCCGGAACTGGGACGTGTCTGCCACACGAAATCAAAATGCGCTCGCCTTTCCAAAATGCTTCATTTCTCTTTCGTGTTTGGAGCTTGGCTGCACAAGCCAGAAGAATTTGGTGTCATCTGTTTTGGAGGACAAGCCCTGGCACTTCAAATGTTTCCTTTCCTGTAGGATTATTGTCACCATTTATCATCATGTACACATCTGAGGGTATGAATCCGTGCTCCTCAGCCCACCAGTGACATCAACAGAGAGAACACCACACTTTGGTGCAATTCTTTCCTCTCAGCTGCTGCTCATCTTTTAATAGGGTTCTGGATGAGCAAATCAGGACAATTTTATGGTGTTCTGCCAGTTGTGACTCACTGTTTTTTCCAGCCCTTAAGACACTAGTGTTTGTGTCCCGCAGAGAGAAGCCTTTCCACGCATTACTCCAGCCCAGAGAGAGCTGCTGAGCCCCTGCTGACACTCTGAGCAAGGCTGCCCACACCTCCATGCCCACCATGGGGGCCCAGCAAGAGAGGGAAGGCTGGGAGAGGGCTCAAACCAACATTTATTAATAGTGCTAATTATTAAAAATTAATGCAGTGTCCTTTCTCCAGCATCTCCCCAGTTCTTCACTTCCCCCACGATGTTAGGGAGTGGGATTCAATGTTACTCTTCATTTTATCCTGTAGAAGAGCAGGACTAACCATCATGAACACATTTTTGTAGCTTCAGCCTGATTCAGAGACCACATCCTGAGATGTAAATCAGAACTTTGATACACTGGAATAAAACTGGTTTATGTTAGAGGGGAAAAACAGGTTCAGTTTGGTCTAAATTATCTTCTTGCACATCAGCACTCCCTCCCAGGAAGGCAGGGGTTCTCCAGGACATTTGCTGTTTTCTGTTGTGGATAAGATATATTGGCTGAAACCTGCTGCATATTAAGAGGCCTCTTTCACAATGATATTTCATGAAATCAAGTGTAGGACAGTGCCCTCCCTCTCCCCACAGTACATTAGGGTTGAACTCATAGAAATAATGCAGTTCTTTAAAAACACTTGGTGAATCTACATAATTAAAAATATTTCCTGCTGGGGGTTAATGATTTGGGGAGATTAACTTGATAATGTAGTGTAAAATGTCGAAATCAAAGTGTGCATCCAGAAACACTGGTGCAGCTCTGCAATGGGAGACAATTTTAAGTAAACAACCAGAGAAAGTATTTTGCAATTAAATTAAAGATGTTCCCAATCTACTGTACTTTGCTAAGTACAAAGTAAGATAAAAAAGTAAGTAAGATAAAAAAGCATCATCTTGAAAAGTCAGGTTTCATTTATTTTAATTAGTGCTGTCATGAAGTATTCCATTCGGCAAACACTGACTAACAAGCCCTTTTCCAGACACCAACTTGAAATCTAATAGTAACAAGAAATTTTCTTTCCTATTACTAGACCTTATAAGTCTTCTTCTAAGACTTATTTCTTATACTAGGTGATTATCACACACCTTTCTCATGGTGTCTTCTGGCCCAGTTCTCAGGTAGTCGAGATCAGCCTCGCTCCAGCAAACTCAGTGTGGCATCCTGATTTACAGCAGGTGAAAACAGAGGCTCTCCCCTCCCTGGTACGCCCTTTGGGAGGTGATGTGAAGTCTACTGACATCAGCTGCTTTCAGGAACACTCAGGTTCAAAGCTGTGTGTGCTGGGATGCATCCCTGCTCCCTTTTGCTCTCCTCACACTCGAGTTATTTAACCAGAGAGGCGTCAGTATCAAATTGATGGAAAGCCAAAGTGATCTTGATCCTCCTTTGAGACTTATTGTTGAATTGCATTATATATAAGCAGAGAAGCTTTTTTATTATTAATGGGATAGAAAATCAGAACCATCAAGGAAAATGATATAATTCCTATTAAGATGGATGAGTTGAAGTTAAGTCTGCATATCCCTAACAAGATTGCTCTCTGCAACTCCTGCAGAAGGGTATTGCCCTTCCAAGGGAAAACCTCACCCTGGTGGGGGAAATGCTGGGAGAAATGCCCTGAACTCCTCCTGGGCAGCTACCTAGCCTGGCAGGCAGTGTGCAGGCACATGTCCAGGCATGAGGCTGCTTAGGGGTCTGCCCCAGGGTGGTAAATCTGGGGCTGCCACCCCAGGAGCTGGCCTTCCTTAGGATCTCTTGTTTAAATCCTTTCCTCTGTCATCCGATTTGTTTTCACATCTGCCAAGTATTGCGGCTCCTTCTGCATGTCCAATGAGAGGATTATTTCTCAGGCTTAAATCTCACTCCTAAAAAAAGAAAGTTACACTGATAAATACTTGTTGTCTACGCTGGGAGGCTGGTGAGGAATAAATGGAAGTGAGTGCGAAGGGCACTGTCAATTCTGCAGAAATGTCTCTTATTTCACATGGCTCCCATCACACCCAGAGGGCTCAAAGCAGCCTTTGTGCAGCACAAAGTGCCCTCCTGGGACCGAGTGAGGAGCAGCTGTCCTGGGCCGCTCCCTTACTTGGGTAAACCCCTGTATATAAAATCTAAATATCCCCTTCTGATTTCATCCTGCTGCCCATAGCTAAAACCCTCTGTTCCACCTTAATTCATCCCTTCTCTCTGTGAACACCCTTCAAATGCTTACAGACTCCTGCCTCTTCCTCACCATTTACCGTGCTTTAATCTCAGCTCTTTATTCATGGCCCACAATTCAATCTCTCCTGCCCCTAATCAGGGCAGTGCAGCAGCTCTGCCGGCAGCTCCCTCCCATCCCTGTGCCACTAATGAGCAGGACCAAGCTCTGGAGCCTGGCAGGAGGTGCAGCCCCCTGCTCTGAGGGATGCTCAGCACCCAGCCCCAGGGAAAAACCCCAGTTTTCCTTGTGCTGCTCCTACCTGCCCCCCTGACACCTCCTAATGCAAAATCAAAGTCTGTTTTCCTCCTGCTGGCAGCCCGATGTGTCTTACCCCTATTAGTGTCATTTGGGGAAGAATGGCTTTGTACAGATAATAATAATTTTCATTTCCCCATTCAGAATCTCCTCTTCTACCTGTGGGTAACTGATTGAGTGCTGAGAACACTCCCTCCTTCCTTCTTACCTTATAATAAGCACCAGCACATCTCTGCCACTGTTGAACTCAGCAAGTGAGCTCGCTGCACCTTCGAGTGGATCCTAATCCAAACATTATATGGCTGAAAGCATTTGAGTGCTTAAAGGATTCACAGCTTTTCCCTCTGCTCCCCAAGGGTATTACACACAAACCAGCCTGGCAGCAGGTCCCTCCCCAGCACCAGCAGGACCCTGAATTGTCTCCATCTATGCAGATTCTTGTATCTGATTTCCTCTCTGCTGCTAATCTGCCATCTTCATCAAAATTGCTGCTCTTAGGTTGTCTTTCACTGTGTTTTCCCCAGTCTGTGAAATCTTCATTTGAAGAATATCTTTGTCTTTCTTAGTCCTGCAGCCAGTGTAGGTTATGGTGAGCTGGTCCCTGTCTGGTGTCTTTGGGCACGCAGAGCAAGCTGAGGCTGGATTTGGAGCCAAGAGGGGAGCTGCCCACCAGAGCAGGGATTTTGTTCTGGTTTATTTTCTTGCCCACTCCTTATGGAACAGAGCAATCTCCTTCTGCTGTTAAATGTATCCAGTCAAAGGATCCTTCCTGCTCCACTTGGGTACTTGACAGTTGTGGGGTTTTGCCCCTCACTGAAAGTCCGCATGTGTTAGATGGTGAGGGGCAACTCTCAGTTGCAGGGACAGGGAGGATGTTGCACAGACTCCTCTGTGTCAAACTTTGAACTCACATCTTCTGCAGTGGTGGCAAGCTGGACTGGATAATTGCTTTGATCACTCCTGTTCTGATGTGTCTACCATTCCTCAATTTGATTTGCTCATGTTTCACCACTGCTGGGTTGATTTGGATATTTTCTGTTCTGTTTCTGGTTCCCATGACATTCCTTTTCTCTTCTTTTATTTTTATCTCCATATAGGGAGACCTTGTTCCCCTTGAACATCTCCTGTGAGTGACCACATCTTTTCTCACCACAGTGCAGTTTCCAGTCACTAACAAAAAGTGCCAAACAGTTCTGTACTCCATCTCCTCTTCACCTCTTGGGGAGTTTTGGCACCTTTGTGTGTGCTTCTGCTCTTTTAGCAGTAAATTTGTGTCTCCTGGTGTCTCCCTAGCAAGCTGCTTTCCCAACTTCTCCCAGTTTTCAAGGCAGTGCCACCAAGCCAGCTCCCTCCCCAGTTCACCTCACATTCAGTGTGGTTTTCACCACAGAGTGAAATTCCCCAGTTTCTCACACAGATCTGGAAAACATTCTGGATCAGATATTTGTACCCTACACTTAAAATGAGCCATTTCTCCGTACTTTGGTAACTGCCGCTCCCAATGCCCAAATAGCATTAAATGACTATTCTTTTTCCTCAGCATGATGGACTGAACAATCCATGGCAATGTCAGAGATCAGAGGGAGAAGAAGAAGGCTGAAATGAGAGAGCTGAGCCAGGGCCATAGGGAGGAAGCTCAGTGATAAAAGAAATTGGTGAGATGACTGCGAGATGAGCTGCAATCTGATCCCTCCACATACCTTTTGTTTTTAAACATACACTCAAAACATTTCAGGGTTTGAGATGGTTTTCTCCCTTCTGGAGAATTATTTTGTCCTTCCTTTAGCTGACAGCCATTGGGGAGAATGAAACACTTTGGTTAGCCTCAAACACCTTGCTGAGCATTCTGTGGGCTGAGCACGGTGATGTTTTATTGCAGCTGACACCAATAAAGGCAAATGGACAAAAGTGAATTTTTTATTTTGGATCCGTGAAATGAAGGGGATAAGTAAATTGAATTTGGACTCACAGTTCAAAGGAAGGGGTAAGTAAGTCTCAGGAAAGGGTTTATCTTATCAACACCTCAGGCTCTGGGGAGAATGGGCTGTTTTACCAGGAAGTCTGCACGCTGCTCTGGCAGGATGAGTGCTTGGTACCGTCCCCATTCCTGAGATTTCATGGCACAGCCAAGGTCATGGGAAACTGGTGTTAGGAAGAAAAAAGAAAAAAAGAAACCATGACCTTGTCCATCATAAAAGACTGAGCACTTATAAGTCTGGCCTCAAAATCTCCCCTAGGCTGGCATCAGTGGGAACAGCACAAGAACTGACCTCACAGGACCAATGGGAGTTAGAATGGCCTGAAGTAAACATCAGTAAACATCCACACTGACTTCTTCATAAGAAAAAACGTGACAAACTTCTGCAACATAATGTGGAACTGTTTGAAATTCAGTTTGTCACAGCCCATTGTGAATTCAAGAACAGACCTTCTTTGAAAAGGAAATTTCTGTGATGGCGTACTAAGAAAAAACAGGCTACTTTCTAGTAAAAACGGCCATCAAGCGAGCCTGCTCTGGATGAGGCTTTGCTAATATGAGCCCATGTTCCAGTGGCCTTGGCATTAAAAACTGTCCACAGTTTGTACAGAGCACAGATGTGATGTCATATCTGGGAACAAAGGGAAATAGGAGACACCTGAAGAAAGGCATTTCTGGACTCCTTTAGGAGAACACTACCTAAACAGCCACTGAACCCCTCTCCTATGAGGAAAGGCTGAGAGAATTGGGATTGCTCAGCCTGAAGAAGAGGAGGCTCCAGGCTGACCTAATTGTGGCCTTTCAGTACCTGAAGGGGCCCACAGAAGAGCTGAGGGACTTTTACAAGGACCTGAAGTGACAGGACAAGGGGGAATGGCTTCACACTGAAGAAAAATAGCTTTGGCTTAGATATCAGGAAGAATTTTTTTCCCTGTGAGGGTGGGCAGGCCCTGGCACAGGTGCCCAGAGCAGCTGTGGCTGCCCCTGGGTCCCTGGCAGTGCCCAAGGCCAGGCTGGACAGGGCTTGGAGCAGCCTGGGACAGTGGCAGTGTCCCTGTTCATGGCTGGGGGATTGGAACTGGATGAGTTTCAGGTCCCTTTCCAAGCCAAATCATTCTATGGCAATGATTCTACTCTAAGACTGAGCATGTGTTTAGATATGGAAGGAATTTATCCACATATCCACGCACTGGGAGAAGAGTCCTGAGGACTGCACCCAGCTCACAGCAGGATTCATTGCTCTGATTTAATAGCAAGCCTGTTTATTCGTGCCAGTGAATTACACCACTTTTCTTTTTCACTCCTGCAGCATTAATGGCAGGAAAATCAAGCAGCCTACAAATCCCCACACCTTGAATATCCAAACAAACCCACGCACAGCGACGCTGCTTTGGGCACGGGGATTTGTTTGAAAGGAAGGGGAAGGCCAGACCTCATTTTGTTTTCTCGCTGTCCTAAATTTCACCCTGCCTGTGAACAGCTTTGAACTTTGCGTAACTCTTAAAAATATCGGGAAAGCACCAGNAAAGGCACGAAAGCGGCGCTTCCCTTTCCGCAGCCCGGGGCGGTCCCGGCTCCGAGCGCTGCAGCCGGGGCAGGGGACGGAGCTCCGGGCACCGAGGGCATCACTCGGGGTGCCCCGGGTGCTTCTGTGACTTAACAGTGACATCCAGCGGTCACTCGGGTCCCTCCGACACCGCCCTGCCCGGGAAACCTCGGAAAGTGCCTTGTTTAAAAGTCGGGATATTTGTGCATCAGCAGGCGCTGAGCCAGGAGAGAGCTCCCTGCTCCTGCTCGGGGTGTTGTAACTCAGCTGCTCAGCTACATCAGTCTGTGCCTTCAGCTTTTGGTTTAAACCTCAGAGTATCAGCTAATCTTAAAATCATCCTGGTTTGCTTCACTTTTATAACCCCCATGTGTTTGCAGCATCATGAATATTATTCATAATTGACTGCTATGAATGTAAAAATCAAAACCCTATGAAACATCAGACCACAGAAACTTTTACTTTACTAGTTATCACACTAAACACAAAAATAAGCAGTTTTCATCTCAAGTTTAACACTACAGGCATATTTTTACATGATAATTTGGTCTTCAAAAAAAGTCTAACTGTGAAGTTTAATGATACCAAATGAAGCAGCTTGTCAGTTCGTATTTATATTCAATTCTGAGCTTTTGCAGTTCCCAGTGTGTTTCTTTAGTATTTTGTTGAAGATATTCTGACAGTCTTTCTCAAAACTGTCTCTAGGAAAAGCAGCATGAAAACCTACAAAGAAACAAAAATCTTCCTACACTCCTGGCTTGGGATTTGGTTGGTTGAGGAGGAGATCTTCATTTCCTACATGGTTATGAGGCTGATGCTAAATGCTCAAACCTTTGGTAGCTGGTTTTCCTACAAGCCATGAGTGGGTGCACCAAAGTCCTGGAAGAGCCACTAGCGGTTAAAAATACAGAAATCTGAAGCATGGAAAGCTGCAGCCAGCAGAGCATTGCTGAATGCACACATGGAGGTCAGGGAGCAGTTTTGGGGCTCCCCTCTCCCGTTTCTGTCCCCCTTACCCTGGTGGGGATGAGGTGCTTGGTGTTGGTTTCCCAGGGCTGCTCTCAGTGCCAAGATGGATGCAGCCTGCCAAGGCTTTGACCTCCGGGGTTACAGGACCTGCCTTACCTCAGGTAGCAACACCTGAGCCATTATTCATCATCTGTTGCCACACAGTGACAAATAAGGGTCACTTCCCTGCTGGCAGGGGTTGGCAGGGGAAGGCCTAACTCCTGCCCTCATCCTAGGTGGGAACACACCATGGAGCCCAGCCTGGATGCTTTGTTTAAAGCCAGATTCCCTCTGTGGTTCCCACAAAAGCCATGTGCATTCTGCATGAGCCTCCTGTTGCTCCCCAAATCCCTTCTCCCCCTCAGCAGGATAGAAAGAAAGGATGTGCCCAGAAGCACATGCCAACACAGAGCTGTGCGAGATGCCCACTGAGGGTGGGGAAGGAAAAACCTGGGGATGAGCCCTGCCTCTCCTGAGCACAACCTCCCACTGCTTTGCACTCAGGATTCAATGTCAAACCCTCATCCGGCTGGAGAGCTAAAAACCTCCTCAATCTGCCCCACTCTCAGAGAAGGTGCCTTCATGTCACAGGCAGTGCAAGCAACAGCGTCATGTCAGTAGCCAGAAGAAATATTTCTTCTTTACACATGATATGGTGGGTCTAAAATGACTGAAACTGCCATCACACTAGAAAATATATCTGCAGCCTTTAGGGTTTTGATGTGAGGTGCTCCTTTCAGTCTCTCCTTAGCTGACAGCTGCATTTCGTGGTCTCATGTCCACTCCAGAAACAAAAGTAACCTTTTCATCTCAACAACCAAGAGCAGGTGACCTCTCTGGAAGCACCTCCTGATTCACGAGCGTTCATTTGGCCTGGCTTGCCTCTTGTTTCTCTGTCCCCCTGCAGGACTGGGACACAAGGTGTGTGGAGCTTGGGCCCATCCCTCTGTGTGACCTTGGGTGAGTCACTTTGCTCCCTCCCCTGCTTTGCTGTGCAGTGCTGGGGCGGGGATTGCAGAGGTGGAGGAGGTGAAACGACTGGCACTGTGCGTGGGGGGCTCAGCAGTGGTCTCTGTCCCCTTGTGTGGCCAGCAGTGCCCATCTCTGGGCTGCAGGAGCAGAACCAGCACCTCCAGCAGTTCCGACCGCAGGAAGCGCGCGCTAATTCCTGATCGGCTTTTAATGATCCCAAACCCCGCTACTGACTCAGGCGACAGCTAAATTTATCCCAAGGTTAGGGTGACTCTGCTGTACTGAAATCTATTTAAAGTCAAAGCAAGCACTTCAGAATAACAAGTTGTTATACAACTCCAGAGACCAGGCAGCTTCCTGTCTTCTTTTTTTAATGCAAAAGATAACACATTTCCGTATTTTGTACGTGCTAATTGTTGGGAACACTGTCAGATGGTTCAGCAAATTGGAAATGACAACATCAACCTGTTCAATCCATTAAAATCTCTCCAGGATCGTAAGGGACATTGTCAGCCAAGTGATGCTGGCACCCCTGTGGTAAAGCCATCTTGATTCTTATTAATGACTGGCTTTGCAAAGGAGCAGATTTCCTCAGCATGCCCTGCTCCATCACATTATCCAGGAGGGGCATGGGCACAGTCCAAGGAAACCCAGGGGTAAAAGAGAAGACTCTCACCCCAATACAGACTTAATGAAGAGAACAGATGAGTAAAATTTAAATAGGTCCCAGGCCACATGGCCAAGATAAAAGGCTGGGAATAGCTTTCTCCTTGTCCAAGGACCACTGCAGGAATTCAGAGGAAATACAGTGCAGATTCTGGGCCAGGTTTTTATATGAAAGAAGTGGTACCTTCTGGAAAAACTCCTGAGTCCCATCTTCAGGAGAAGCTAAGGAAAACAACAAATCCCCAAACCAAGCCAGCTGTAATTCAGCTCTGGATAGCCATTCAGGGGAGTCAGTGTTTAATACCTTGACCTGGACCTTAGCTCCTTTGTGCAGAAACATGAGCCAGCTCCAGTCCAAAAAGCTGTAGAGATAAGTTAGTGCCATGCTATGCCCAAGCCAATATATTGTAGTATTTATTTCCACTATATTTATTACCTTGGCTGTGGTATTTCCCAAAAGCAGAAAGAAGCTGTGTCTAACTTCCCCAACAGAATTTTCAACTAGCCAGGACTGAAGGCAGAAAAAACTTGCATCTGTTTTCATCCATCCTGATAGACACATCCAAAATCACTTTGCTTTTGAAAACGTTGTCATAAAGCTGTTAATTCATTGTAGCTGTGAGATATTCAGCCCATCCAAAAGCTGAATGTGAAGATCCTGAATCTCACCCAGCTCATTGTGAGCAGGGCCCACTCCTCCTCAAAGGACAGTAGCACTGTCATAATAAACCAATATCTCATTGTCCTAATATTGATGGTTCTCTAATACAAAAAAATAATCATTTTTTCACTTCCCTATTATTTCTGCACTCTCCTTGTCTCTGCAATGTTACAGTGAGTACAAAAGCCTGTCAGGATGGATCATAGACAGAGACTGCGTTAATTTAAAACAGTGCTGGAATAATGGCTATGACACAGGGGAGAAACACAAGGCTGTTATTTAAGAGCAAAATTTTATTAAAGAGCAAAATTCCCATTGTTTTGTGGTTTAGGACTGTGGAACATGTCCCAAGAATGACACATTTTCTCCTTTGATATCCCCAGCTGGGCCACGTTAGCGTCTCGTGAGCCAAGCTGTTGCAGACTGTTAGTATTTCTTTATCTTTCATTTATGCCATCTTGTCTGCTCTCCTGGGCTGCTCCAAGGCAGGCTGACATTGCCAGGGAGATTTACTGCGTGTGCTTTGTATACAATTTAATTAGGTCTCCATTCATGCCTCTCACCTGACACTTACATAAGAAATCACTCATAAAGTGCTCGCACAGGACGCAGATCAATACGTGCCTTAACTGCACCGTGACTTTCAGGCTGAAATTAAGTGCCTGCACTTCCTCAGCCTGTGTCCACCTCTGCTTTTTTGGGCTTGGAGACGCAAGGGTTTGTTCATGGGGGTTTTTGCAGGCAGGCTCAGCATCCTTTGATCACCCAGAGGCAGCAGCTGCCCCAAGCACAGGGGTCTCAGCACATCTGGGATGGGACATTCCCTGTCTCCTCTCATTTTGGCACACAGCAGCTGCAGCCAAGCAGGTGTGCAGGAATTAAGGCTTCAAACAAGGAATTGTTTCTTTTTGTCACTTCAATTTCATTTTATTAGAGCTCCTGACAGCTTTAAGCTTCAAACACAGCTGGTAAGAGTAGCTAAAACATAGTACTATTATAATATTGTCACTTCCATTTTTGCCTCTGTTTCTAATAGAAATCTAAATGATTAGGTGTTTAACTTTCATGCTCCATCAACGTGAGGCAGAAAAAATACTGCTGCCTATATTAAGGTCTAGCACTCTGGAAAGGGCCCTTTTAGAGAGGGGATTTTCTCTCACCTGTCAGGTTAAATGACTTTTCCTCGCTCTGGCTGGGATGGGCCTCCCATTCTCTGGGCAGATCATCTCCAAAGCAGGAAGGATGGATTATTATTCTGTTTGAGGGTGAATATTCAGCTTGTGCCCTTGTGCAGGGCTGTCAGCAAGGCTGACCTGTGACTCTGCCTCTCAGTGAGTTTACACCAAAATTCCTGCTCTGTTTCTCTTCTTGCAGCCTTGTGAGTACAGAATCTATGAGGAGAGGATCTTCCTAAACTTAACCTCCCAAGTTACATGGAGGAGAGCCCAGTGCAGTTTTTATTTCCAGGCAGAGGGAGGTGAGAACCTGCAGGAACAGGGTGCCATCAAGTGTGCAAGACATACAGGAATCTCCAGAGAAAAACAGCATCTGAGGTGTAATCTCCTCCAGAAAAATAATGTCTTCCATGTAAAGTTTACATGAAAACATTTTAATAAAACCAATAACACAGACATGCAAAAATACAGGAACACACTTGACAGCTGCAGGGCCTTTTCATTTTTCAATTAATAAATGCATAGTAGATCTCAATTTTCTATTTTTTATTTGTTTTTTAAAAAGAAGATACCTGGGTGCATGCATTCAAACATGCTCAGGAGACATCATCAGTCATTTCCTGAGTTTTCCTTCATACTCTTTAATTTCATTTTCATGTGTCCTTTTCCTCTCAGCTGTGACATTCAACTCCAAAGCTCTTTCTCCTGCTTCCTGGTCCCTTGAGAGCCACTTGCACTTCAAGAGTCTTCTTTTGAGAAGGGGGAAACTTCATCAAAGGAAGCAATTTTGACAAATGTGGACTGCACTGAGGGAGGTGACTAAATGGAGGTGGGAAGCCTAAATTTCACTCCCATTTGGACTCCGTTTTCTTGGACTAAAAACCAAAACACTTTTTAGCTTCACTGAATGGGACCCACAGGCTGTTTTCCTCTTTTCAGAGATATCTGTCAATAAATCCTTTCCACCCAGCAGGATTATTAAAATTTAATCTGAAATCATCACACTGTAATCTACAAGATTGCTTCCATGTGATACAAACACTGTTCTAAAGAGCAGAAATGAAAGATTACATTTCCTGCATCTGGACACTTAAAATCTACATTTAAAGTCTCGACATCAGGAGTCAATTTTGAAATCTTCAAATCCAGAAAACTTTGGGGGGATTCCCATTTTTACAGTTCAGAGGAAAGATATCCCTCTGCACACGAGCACATCCAGGAGATAATCTCAAGATGGAAATTAATTTGTAAGCAGTATAATAGTTCCATTAATAAGATTAATGCCAGGTACAGCTCTATAGATTATTGAAAAGACAAAGTGGCCTGATCCATGCAGTTAGAATGAGATACCTGCATTAATTAGGATACTCACCTGACAGTAATGGTTACATCAAACAGATCAAGGAACTCAATCTCCTCTCATCTCATATTTCTTTCTGGTTTGTGCTATCAATAGCTTTATCAGTTTTCTTCTGTCATACATATTCAGGAAGAATAATATTGTTGTTCTGACATGCAGCGTAAAATCACTTCTTTCTCCATCCTGGTTCTGATCTAAGTGATAATCAGCACCAGGTTTTTGTGTGGATTTATGTGCATTAGGGAAAAGCCCAGAGGTCTGCTGAGTGTGAAATAGGGCAGCACTGGCTGCCCTTGTCTGAGCACTGGACACTTTCCCCCTTCAGACAGAAGCAGCAAAATCCATCGTGGTGTCTGCAGATTGCCCTCCATTGAGTAAATGGAAGTGAAACAACAACCCAGGCAGGAGATAACACTTCCAATAGTCCAGAATCCTCCTAAATGTCTAAAACAAACCCAAATAACACTGCTCAAGCAGAGGATGCAGCTCAGGCCCGTGGTGGCTGGTGCTTTGCCCTGCAGTGGAGCACCTCCCCACACCCACATGTGCCCTGGTTTGGGGCCAGGGCTGTGCCAGCCCCTGGGTCCTGCTGATGCCACACATGAGTATGGACGAGACCACTGGCACCTGGGCAGTGTCCCCTTGCTTGTGCACCCCCAGGATAACTCCCTTTTTTTGGCCACATGTGAGCCTTCCCTCTCCCTGTTCTGCAGCGTTGCTGGGAGGGTTTCTGTGTGCAGTGAGTCAAGCAGGGAGTGCCACATCACCCTAACAACCATCCTTGGGGATGGAAATCACTCTGTTCTGCTCTGCTGTACCCATTCCCAATTATGAGCCAAGGATCTCAGTCATGAATGTCAAAACAGGTAATATCTGGTTAAATGATACAAGATAGGAGCAGTTAAGCCGTAAGCTGTCATGCACCACAAGTGATTGACAGGGAAGCTGTCTCCTGATGGTACCTGGGAATTAGCAGAATGCTTAAGGTGAAGTTATGTCTGCTTAGTAGAGCCCCTGTTGTTCCACATTAGATGTAATTCTGGCAGTGTTGCTGTTACAACACACTATTTTCTTTTTTTAACAAAGATTACCACGTTTTTGTATCCTTCTAAAAACGTGTTGGGCCCTCTAACCCGCTGTGCCTAATTTTCAAAACCCAAAGCTACAATTTAGACTAAAGAAATGCTCCATTTTTAATCTCTGCATCCCATGAGCCACATTGTGCTCAGAACCACTGCTCCCCTTTGAGAGACAGGTACCCTGGGTTCCCTTGAATGGTGAGACCTGGAAACGGTACGAGTCTCCTTTGATTTCTGTCTGCACAGTTTTGGTTGTTGCTAGAGATGCCCAGCTGTGAGATTAATGTGTCATTCTTATTATGTCAGAATTACTGGCGTGCTGCTCTGTCATTTTGCTGAGCTGCAGGAGCTGCTGGGCAGCTCTGGATCCTCTCCAGCAGGGATGGAAGGAGGTCTCAGGCGAGCTACAACTGGGGAATCTGTGCTTGAGATTTCACTGCTCGAGCTCTCAGAGCCACCTGATTTGTTTTGAGAGGTGCTAAAATCATTTCTGCCTCCTCCACTATTGTGAAGGTATTCACTGAGAGCCTACAGATGGGAAGGGATGGCCAGGTCAGCCTAAACCAGTTTAGCTACATGGCCACCCCAAGCCCTGAGCTGTCCTAACACACTGCTGGACCCATCCTCTTCCCTCCACCCTCCAAACCACTGAGCAGGAGGTGGCTGAGGGCTGGCACAGGTCTGAGCTCAGAGCAAGGGGCTCCATCCCCATCCTGGGTGAGTGACAGAATATCCTGAGCTGGAAGGGACCCATAAGGATCAAAGCCCAGCTCCTGGCCCTGTGCAGGACACCCCAACAACCCCCCTGTGCCTGAGAGCAATGTCCAAATGCTCCTGGAGCTCTGTAGGTTTGGTGCTGTGACTCTGCCCTGGAGA
The DNA here is from genome assembly GCA_013396995.1 of Dicaeum eximium. Classification (NCBI taxonomy): domain Eukaryota; kingdom Metazoa; phylum Chordata; class Aves; order Passeriformes; family Dicaeidae; genus Dicaeum; species Dicaeum eximium. Next base: position 697,763 of record VWZP01010881.1, on the reverse strand, counting down.
GCCTGTTCCACTGCTCAGCCATCCTCTGGGTGTAAAACCTTTTGCTGATGTCCAGCCCAAACCTCCCCATGGTGCCACGAGCAGATGCCTCAGAAGCAGATAGATGCAACAGCACAGGAGCACAAGGACAGCACAGGGGAATGTGAATTTCCACTGTTACTATGACTTCTAGAAGAAGAGTAAAAGAAATAACCAAAAATACCCCAAACCATGGTAGCTGTATGCTTAGTCCTTCTCTCAGCTCTGGAATCTCCACAATCAGCTATACTGAGAAGTCTCCCACTTCCAGCCCACGTACCTGCCAATTGTATTGGCCCACGGAAATTCCAATTTTTTTCTGAGTGGAGGAAAAGTTGTAAAGATCTTTGGATGTTTTTCTGCCTAATTATAAAGAAAAGAAATCTTACAAAACAATCAGGAGGGCTGTCAGTACAGTTTTACAGATCCAATCTGTAATTTCTTGTGGTTTTGTGCCCAATCATTTGCAGCAGGTTGGAGACACACCTGAACCCACTGCATATCCAATGCACAACTGGCCAACAAGGCTGGGACATCAGCTCTGATCCCAGACACATTCAATTTTGTAGAAGAGTTGCTCTAACCCAGCTTTATTTGAGCTAAATCCCACTCTGGATATTTTCAGAGCAGCAAACATTTGGGGCCAATTTGTACCTTCAGACTGAAAGCGAATTTTGGCTTCTTTGCTGGGAGCACACAGGTACCCAGAGGATGCTCCAGCAAAGTGGGGAGGTGGAAGGAGGCTGAGCTTCTTTATCCTGCTCTCCAACCACATTTCCATGGCACTTGGACATGCTGAGCAGTTTCAGGAGCTTCCCACCAGTTTCAGGGCTCCAGGGATGCCCCCACAAGCTCTGGTGCCTGATGCTGCCTCACACTTCTCTGCTTCTCCAAGAGATATTTGAACTCTGCCCATGGTGTTTGTTGAGCAGTGAGGAATCTGGGTAGCATTTGAGTTCGCTGTGTTTGAAATGTTCCGACTCTGCATAAATTTGTCAGGACTGCAGATTATATTAACCAGAAACTCGCAGGGGGAAATCTGCCAGCCGTGCACACTCGAATGGACTTGCTAAGTGCCCAGGCCAGGAACCCTTTCAGTCCAAGTTCATGATTCAGTGAACCAGCCCTGAAACGCAATTTCAACCCTGAAAGTGAGATATGCTCTCATTTCACTCCCATATCTGCAGAGCTTTCTCTTTTTTTATCCTTTTTAAACATTTTTCTGTCCTGGTGTTTATGCCCTGACTGGGCTTGTTCTACATTGCAAGGAGTTCTATACTTGACAAAAGAACATCAGGGGAAACCTGGAAGTTATCTCAGGAGGTCTTGAACGCTAGCAGAAGGCCTGAGGAGGAACAATTTAGCTGGCAGATAAATCATTGTAACAAGTGACCTGACATTTCCTTCATGTTTGACCATGTTGCACAGTGAAAATTGACCAAATCCTGTTCCAATTGAAAACATTTTCTCCTGGTTGTGTAGCTGGTTAATCCTTAAAAACACCCAGATTTTCCATCCCATCACAGAGGAGCTCAGCTGTGGCTGTGTGCTCATTATTCCCAGCTGGCTGCAGTTATTATTCAGCTTTTCTCATTCCCAGCTATTGTTCTAGTTCACCTTAAGCCTGTTTCACTTAAAACATCTTCGAGAATGGCAGTGGCACCATTTTCTGGGCAGTTGAGGACTTGAAAGCATGAAAGCCAAACAGGCAGCCGGAGTCAATTTGCAAAAGTCAGCTCAAAATCAATAAGATGATGCATTTCAGGTGAGAGGATGCTGAATAGTTATTTTAAAATGCCTTGGGATTAGACAAAATGCACTTCCCACCCCATTCATCTATAATAAGTTGTTGGCAATTTCTGCATGATTGAATTTCATTTCATATCTAGGTTGTACAGTAAGGTTCACCTGCACCTGGTTTGGTTTTGTGGTTTTTTTTTTTTTAGTCCACAGATTATTTTGAAATGTTTATGGTTTTGGGGTTTTTTTTTTTAATAAAATAGTATCACCCTGAGGGCAACTTAGTTCTGAGAGCCTGAGAGCAAATAGTTCTCTGGGATGTGCCTCCTGTTGAAGAGCTTTGCTTGTAAATAAAATTGTCCTTTGGTGGATGACAGATGAAATATAGTTTGTGAGAGGGAAGCCAGGGGACTTTGCTGTGGGATGTGAGAGTTTGCAGTACTGACAGCTTCCCTGAGGGTGCAGGAGCAAACCCCAGTTAGTGCTAGCACTGGGTGCTCCAGAAATGTACAAAACAGCACTGTCTGGGGGTGTGGGAGGAATAATGAAAGCTCACTCCCACAGCAATTTAGTTAGCTCCATGATTAATGATTAATAAAGAAAACATTAGCAAGCTCAGTAAAGAGAAAATGCAGGGGCTTCTTTATTTAATTTCCCTCCAGTTTGTTTGGGCAGCATGTGCACGCTGGAGGTGAGCTGAGTGAATTTGAGGGATTCTTTCCCTGTGACTTTGCAAAACTTTAACGGAGCCTGGTGTGTTCAGGATCTCCTCAAAGTGCTGCAGGGAATGGGAAGGGCTGCCTCCAGGCTCAGAGGGCTCAGTGTGGGAGCATGCCAAGGATGGGACAGGTTTCCTGTCCTGCAGAAAGGTCCCTGCAGCTCCCACGCCTGGTGCTGCCTGCCCAGCAGGGCAGGGCACAGCTCGGGTCACAGCCCCACACCCAAACACCCTGACATCTTCCAAACTCTCTGGGGTGAAAACCTGATTTCCTTGTTTACCACCAGCTTCCAAGTTTCCCACAACAAAAGTCAGCCCGTGTTGGGAAAACCCCCACCACCTGTTAGTCCCTGGTCTGTTAGTCCCTGGCTTTTCCAGGGTCACCCTCTGCTGCAAACAAACCTGTCACTCTCTGGGGTTACTGATCACTTCAGTGATGGGGGGAAAAAAAAGTAGCATAAAGATATACATTTTGCCTCCAGTAATTCCTCCATCTGTTGATAGGCCTAGCAGGGTGTGATGCTCAGCCTGTACACATTTCAAATTAAAGGTTTGCCAAGACACTTAACTGAGTTAAAGGCAAATCAAATACAGCAGCTTCAGGAGTCACAACCACCCCATTGTTTGACTTTCACAGTCTCTGTTTCAAGCCTCCTGATTCTTAAGTAAAGCAAGATTCAGCTTAGTATTTTAATGGTATGAGATTCAGAGCATTAATTACAGGTGGGCCAACTGGTCTTTCGTGGTCAGAAGGACCAATGTGCAACTTGTGGATGCCCAACATCCATTCACATGGGTCTGGTGTGTCCACATACTTTTTAACCAGCACTTGGGTCCCAGTTATGGAAATCATGTACAAATATTTTTTAAATCTTCTAACTGATATGAATAAATACTAATAATGTATTTTATACATTAATGGTTAAAGGGGGGGTATAAGTTGTCCAAGAGTGATAAAGAAATGCCTTTTCCTGCATAATTAGTGACTTTAGAAATGGCATCTGGATGAATTAGCTCTCACAAAGATGCAGGTAGGTGAGCAATTATCTAAGTGAAATATTGATTTTAAAGATTAACAACATTTTCAGAACCTGTGCACTGCCAAGCGTTTTGCCAGATGTCCAAATTCGTAGCTGTGTAGCTAGAATGAAGACTTAAATAAGTATCTGAGTTGAAATAAATGTCCTATTTCCTACTCTCTAATCTTGTTTGAAGCTCTGGGAGTCCCGCCGTTCTCAACATCAGTTGGTAGTCAACAAGCAAATAAAGCCTATGTTGGATTAGTGGATTTTTGTTCCCCCCTTAGGACCTGAACATTTTTTCTTTTCTTTAATGTTCAGACTGAAACACTTACTGCATAATAACAACAACCTGAGTGCGATGCAAGATGCAGAACTGTGAAAAATATGTTCATTGCTTTCCTTGCAGGCTGCCAGTTTGGGAAAGAGAGAGTCTGGCTCACATTCAAGCTTTGGGGATTGGATCATAATTTTGAATACATCCCAGGATGCACCTGAATCAGGAAAGTCAGAGGGCCAGGCGGTTTTATCATCTTAAAAGTACTGCTGGAAATATATTAAATGGTCAAAGAAAAAAATCAATCAGATGAGAGCTGTAATGAGTCTGAGGGAGCTCCTTGCAAGAAGGCCCATGATGGACACCTGATGTGCCCAGTATGAGCTGGTGCCAGACCTCATCCCTGTCCTCGTGCTGCCTCACTCTACAGCCCACCAGAGAGGATGGCAGGGACCAGACTCCCTGTTCTAGAGCACCAGAATTGGTGAAATCAAGCCTGTACAGCAACCCCCTGCTTTAATCTTCTCTCTGTTGAATGCCCGACCCCCAACTTGGATCAGCACGTCCAAAGATGCAGTGCTGCTTTTACTCAGGAGACAGCTGACACGAGAAAACACTTCATTTCTGGGCTGTGTGGGTGGTTCCAGCCAAGCTCATCTTGATGGCAATGTGCAATTCTGAGAAAAATGTCCCTTCATCCATTTATATAGAAATAATTATAGATGTATACAGCCATATAATGGAGACATGCAGAGATCAGCACAAATTAATGCAAACTGTGTGTTTATTCTGATACAGGAGAAAAGTTCATCTAAGCTCCACTTCCCCTGTATCCTTGACTCTAACTGTTCCCAAAAGCACGTGTCCTGGGCAGGGTGGCACACATGGGCAGGAATTGGTGACATTTTCCAGCTGTAAAGTCCCAATCCCCAGCAGTCTGTCCTCATGTTTGGTGATGGAGCCAGACAACAAAGGCTCCCAACCAAAAGCCTGGCAAGGCCACACTCTTCTCCCACAGGATTCTTTCAGTGGTTCTTGCTACTGAGTGAACATTCTGTGGATTTTCCATGTGTTTTCTTGATGAGAAAAGACCTTCAGTGACTTTTCCTACAGGTTGTGAAAAGCCAAAATTCAGCTGTTTGTGCTAACATAGCATCACAACTTGTTTTGAAACCGTCAGCCTAGGAATTCTTGACACTGGCTTTGGTGGGATCAGTGAAGTAAAAATGGAATGAGCTCTCAACAGGTAAATCTGGGAATGCATTCCCCTCTCTGGCTGTGGCAATGACCTGACAGCACTGCAGCCTTCCCTTCAGGCAGAAGCATCTCTTCTTTCACACCACACATGAATCTCACATTCTGCTTGACTCTTCTGTGAGAGCTGAACCTCAGTTTATTGTCAAGGAGCCCGTGTGTGGCCTTGCTTCCTGCACAGACACCTCAGCAGCATCAGTGCCTGTTTCAGCATTATAGAACTGGCAGGTGCCACCCTCCCCCTGTGACATGTCACCCAGGTGCCACCACCAGACCTGCAGAGACAGGAATGGCACCTCTCATGGTTCTATGCCATGGAGCCAAAGTTTTACTCCTAAAGGAGAAAGGATTTCCTTCTGCTGTGCTTAAACAGAGAAATGGCACCTGAACCCTGCCTGTTCTCTGCCCAGGCTCTGGTCCCTGCCAGTGCTCAGAGGTTCAGACCTTCAGTGTGGCTTTCACCCCAGGACCCTCTGGTACCTTTTGTACTGCTCTGCTCCTCCAGTTTGTGCATCTCCAGTGACTTCCCTGCTACATTTTGAGACCATTTACGACACAAGACAGAAAAAACTGGCACAATAATCTACCTATTTTTAATTTCTCTCAAGACAACTAACCCTATTCCATATGCACAGCCTGCTGACATCTGCCTTTCCCTCTTCATTAAACCATCTTGAAGAGCAGATCTCATTCCAAAAAAGCTGTGGAGCAGCTTCTTCCCTGGGTAGCACTTCTTTGTTCTGGCTCAACTTCTAGAAGTTATTTTGATATCCTGCATGCGTTAATTTGCTGCTTGGAGGAAAGGACTCTCAGAAATGAGAGGTTTAAGCTCACATATTTTACCTTACACACACAGTAGCCAAGGATGGCTGGCTCAGCTCTTCTACTGGTGCACTGTAACAACTTGTTGAGCTGTGGTGAATAAATTGTGCTTCCAACCTCTCAATCTGATGCTTCAACTGCCTTTGAAGGTGTCACCTTCCCTCTTTACACAGTTTGCAGCTTGATTGTTTATTTAATGTAGAATTTAACTTTTCCTGGGGACTTTCAGCACTCCACATGAACACTGGGTATTTCAAAAGGTCCAGTGAAACAGCACTGCATAGAGAAGATGTGCTACCAGTCAAGGCTGGACCCTTTCCCACATTTTAGAGATTATGAAATGCACACATCTCTCTAAACTGGTCCATAACAGAACTTTTCTGCATCTTTTCCTCTTCTTTCACCAAAAAGAGGGGTTGAGCTTGGTATCACCTAGCAGTCTATTCACTTACTCCAATGCCTACATGGAGAAAATGGTCAAAGGGGGAAAACACAGGAATTCCTGCTGGGCAGGAATATGAGCAGTGGAGCAGCTTTCAATGACAACAGGGAACAGATTCACTCCTAATTTTTACCACTAGCAGGATGGGACACAAAATGTTTCCCAAACCTTTTCTACAGAGCTGTGTTGAGAGTCCCTGCCTTGGGGCCACCAAAAGAGCAAAGCCAGGAGCACAGGAGAGAGAGCTCCCAACCTTCTGGAGGGGGGCACAGGGTGTTCCACAGGGAGTCTTGGTTTTGATCCCTGGTTTAATCCTGAAGATACATCAGCTGAGGTATTGGAAATAACCTCCAGTTTTCTTCCTGTGTGCTGTCACTTGGGGATTGTCTGCATGTCATCCAGACCCTGTACAGCAGGACTGCAATGCTCCTGGTGGCCAGGAAAGGGTTGTTCATTTACCTGCCTGTTACATTCTCCACAGGACTGTTTTATTTGATCTCAGCTCTTCCAGCTGTGCAAATTTTCCCTCATTCTGTCCCTTTTCCTGCTCGCTGTTGATGGGTCAGCAGCGCTTTCCCATGGCACTGCTGGCAGGTCACTGAGCTCACAAAGTGCTTCAGTCAGCAGCTTCTGGCCCCAGCAGAAACCTCCTCTGCTCCCCACCGAGCAGCACCGCCCCAGAGCTCCACCCAGCCTTTGAAGACCGGAGAGATCAGGATCCTGAGGCTGGATGTCAGCCCAAGTTCCCTCAATCACAGCCCAGTGTGAGCCCAGATGAGCTGTCAAGCTGGCTGATGATGCTGTTTTAAATTCACGATAATATATTTTTCTAATTTAATCTCTAAAATGGAAATGCACATTTCAGCTCATGATTTCCAACTTATCTCCTATTTCCTTTCAGCTTTTCAATGTTGCTGAAATGCCTTGTGCTACAGGCAAAACACACTGATTATGATGGGGCTTTTCTTTCAGCAGCTGCCACTGAGCAATGTCACACACTGAGAAAATGGGAAGTCGACTCTGCCCAGTTGTGTCAAACATTTGAAAAGAAGAGAGGAAAAAGAACTCGTGGTAAAACACAGGTGGTAAGTGTGGCTGTTGTAGCGTGCTTTAAGGAAGAGTACAGGAAGGTTTTTTAAGGAATTTAGACATGGTAAAGCTCCATGAGGTGAGTAATCTGATAAAAATCAGCCCATCAAAAATGCATTATTTGTTAGGCAAAATAATTAACTGAGCTCTGGCTCTACAGCATCAAGACAAATGCATCTGTGTATCTTTGAAAAGGAAGGGAAGACAGGAAACTCTTCATTTCTACAATGTGACTAAAAAAAGTGTGGCCAAGACCTTGTTCCTACCAGTGTAGCCAAGTCTACCCCTCCTACAACAGGGACAATATTTTTTTTTTGGTCCAAGGGATGAGTGACACACTGGAATTTCAATTCTGAAATTAAAGTGAATACACGTACCTTTTGCACATTGTAGCCTTGGGAAAATACCAGTGATTCACATCACCCACACCCAGAGAGACAACTGCAATTAGAGTGAGAGCTGGGGGCTTCCTAATGATCTGAGGCACTGTGGGATGCAAGGGCTTCTGTTCAAGGGTGTCCTCTGCCTACAGACACAGAAGAAGCCCTGCTTGGATCCAAACTGGAAAAAACACAGCAAGACACGCATTTGCTTGTTGCCCTCAAATAGCAGCTGTCCTGAAGCAGCACATCTCTGCCTTTTTGCTGTGGAGAGACTTTGCACTCTGTGAAGGCAACCTCGATTAGAAGCTGCTTGTTGTGACAGCCTGGGGAGAAGTCTTTGCTGGATCAAAACATCCCTCTTTGTCTTTGGAGAAGAATGTTCTCCCTCTTTTCCAAGGTAACTTCCTCTGAACCGGCACTCGGTGCTCTCACCTCCCTTCTGGATAAAACTGCTCCCCCTCAGTGAGAAGCTAAGCCCAGCAGGTGAACAGCCAGGTACGAGGGACTCATCAAAACCAGCAGCTGTGCATGACTCTCCCCCGGCAACAACAATTTTGCAGCTGATAAGGGACATTGATTTTCAGTAGATTTCAATAGATTCAGACCATTTGGGAGTGGGGAGCTAGAATTTCTTGGTCTAATTACATGGCCAGAACTTGGCCATTTCTTTGCTGAGAAAGAAGGGGCAGGGAAAGAAATCATGTAAGAAAAAGCTGCCAGAGAAAGCAAAGCCAGGAAGAAACTCTAAACCCAGGGCACCCCTGGGGATGGTATTTGAGCTGGGCCACCACACACCCCCAATGGCACCGAACCATGGGTGAGGGCTGCTGGCTCTACCCGAGGCAGGCTGGCACATCTGCAAACAGAGCCTGCATAAGAGGCCTCCTGGCAAGCCCTGCCCTGCTGAACCAGTGACTTTCCAGCTCGCTCCTGGCCTCCACACAGGCACCGACTGCCTGGCAAAGCCGGGACACAGCTGCTTTTTGCAGTCATGTCTCTATCTCTTGGCTGCTGCTCTCCCACAGCCAAGGCAGCCCCTGCCTCTTCTGTCCTTTGAGCCCATAAGTGGTGCTGGCTGGAAGGCAGGAGCACCGAGAGGCCGTTCCCAACCCTGCACAGCTGCACGCTTTGCCTACGCAACACATTTTGGAGGAGCGAGAGCCAGTGTGTGCTCCCAAACTGTCATATTGCACAATTCTTCCTTTTCCCCTGTAGCCCTTTTCCCAACAGCTTGGATGTTTCAGCTGGAGGATGGGGAGAAAGCTTTCCCCAAAGTGAAAGTGGGAGGACAGATCCCACGGGACAGACATCTGCCACCCCTGCCTGCAGCACTGAACGCATCAGAGCCAAGCTGCGCTCGTCGCGCCGGGGCGCGGTGGGAATTAAACCCAGGGGACCCCATCTCCTCTCCTTTGCTTTAACCACTGTGGGAGCTGAAGATCAGATCTGTGCCACGCACTTTGAAAACGTGAGGGATTAATTTAGTGCCTCGAAATATTCCTGCCTTCCGACGTACACAGAGCAAGCGCGGCGCTCATTTATCGCTCACGCTCGGGGAAGAGGCTGTCATCCTCCCCGCAGGGAGGCAGGGATTGTTTTCATTCAGAGCAAGCAAGAAAGGTGCATCTGATGTAGGGCAGACAAAAGATGCAATGAAGATGTAGTGCTGGGGAGGGAGGGGGATGGAGCAGCACTCGTGGCGTGGCTTTCAATTAGGTGCCCTATTTTGTTGGCGGGGTGGGGAGGCGTTTTCATCTGTTCTGCAGGCAGACAGTCATTGCTCAGGACCAGTGCCCTCTGCGAGGATGGTCATATCTCCACCCGAAAGCAAAAGAGAGAGAGACTATCAAACAAATGTTAAATCATGAAAGCAGCCACACAAGCAGCCTATTAAAGTCTAAGGGAGCGCTGTCACGTCCTCTTTCCCGACTGACGGCTGCACTTTCAACTTCATTTCTCAATTCAGGAGATGTTCCTCACTCAGCCGCTCCCACAGACTCCTCTTGCATTAGCAAAACCCAGATCCAAGGCTTGTTTGCCATCAGCATGTAGATACCAGAGATTCAGAGTGGATTTGGCCTAGAAGGTGGGATTTAAGGGTTGGCTGTAACAAACTTGGTGGAGATTCTAACAGCACGTTCCCTCATAGACTTCATGTGTTTTATGAAGTTCTTGAGACCTGCAAATAAATTCCTCTATCTGCTTATATTCTATTTTTTACTGCAGTATTTCTTTGGATTAAATTGGACAGCAGTGGCTTTGTCACCCACATGGCTTTGGCAGTGCAGCTCTTTCTGATTGCAGAAGCCTAGCAAGGCAATTTGGCCCCACCAGATGCCACGGGAAAGCTGGGAGATGAGAAGCTGTTAAAAGCAGGTATTTACGCGTGGTTCTGGGCTCCAGCCCAGCAGAGGAGCAGGTCAGGCAGCTGCTGGACAGAGCTGGACGAGCTGCTGGGGTGAGAGGCTTTGGAAAGTGGCCATTCAGCAAAGCCAAGCTCCAGTCCCAGCACCCAGCACCATGCCAGGGTCAGGACAGAACTGTCTGCCTGTTGCTGGCTGAGATTCCTTTCTTCTTCTGGAGCAAGAGGTGTGCCTTGAAGGAAGGCACTTCAGCTCTGCCTTTAGGCCTTCTTTGGTTGTGAAAATTGTCCAATGATGCTGTGCAAGAAAACAGAAATTCCAAAAGGCGCATAACCTCAAAATTAAGAAAAGCAACTGAAATTGTACATAAGTTCCAGGATTTCCAGTGTTTGTCCAAAGTGATGCTGCAGGTATCCTGGTATGCTATACAGTTTTTGTGCTTTCTCATAAGGTAAATTGTAGCACTAATTCCCCCTGTGAATTTAACTTGTCTGAAATTTCTCTTTGCTTGAGGTTCCTGGCCGTAAAATGTTATACATTAGGAAACGTAATCATAAGGATAATTCGTGAAATTCATGATTGAGGAGAGGTGGGGAACCTTCACCTCTGAGAGGGTCAGGAGCCAATGGTCTAAAGAGGAAGGTTTCTGGCATTGCTGATGCTGCCCTGCTGCACAGAGGTGGAGGATCATCTTCCTAAATTCGCTTTCTACCTTATTTTCTCTCAGTGGCCAACCACACACCAGCCTAAGAGGGGAGTCCCAGGAACAGGCAATAGGTATTTAAAGAGCACCAGAAGATCAGTATTCAAAGAGAATGTGTCCCAGGAACTGTTAATTTTGCTCTCACCCAGTTCTTGCATTTGGAATACTGCACACCACTGGAGCATTTCCTTTCCTTGCAAGCAGCAGAGGAAGAGGCAGAGGAAGAAGGAGCAGGCAGGGATCCACTGAAGGCCACACTCATCTGGCAGAGCCCACAGCTTCTCATTCCTGACATTTATACTGGCTCCACTGCAACACCACGCTGAGCATGGGATTCACCCTGCCTAACTTTAAATGCCTACAATGATTTTTCTCTTCCCAAACTTGCTCAGATGAATTATACCTAGGAAGAAAACCCTTCTCCCTGTTTGCTGTGGAGGGAATAGAGCCAAGGGCTGCACAGCACAGCGCTGGAAGACACACTGAGGCAGGCAGGATGGGTCCCTGCAGCCCAGTTCTGCCTGGGAACACTTTCCCTGTACTGTAATCCATGGAATAAGATCAGGTTTCCATCAGGCATAGCCTCGTGGCAAAAGCATCTAACTTAAAGGATGCACAAATCACTTTGGAGCAGCTGAATCCATAAAAACTCGTTACCAGTGTCCTGTTGTCTGGAAATTGAGCTTTGGCGTGAGTTTTCTGATGCCTAATGAGAGCTAAACTAACACTTCAAAGGCTTTGCCAGCAAGCTGGTATAAAAACTGCAGAAACAAAATCTATCTAAGAGTGTCCCCCTCAGCCAAATTTGACTGAAGTCAGCCCCTGGGTCCAAAATGCTCACAAGCACACAAAGCACTGCAGTGTTGGTTTGATTTCTGCTAAAACCAAATGGAAATGAGATTCTGACTCTGCTGAAGTCAATCACATCCCTGTGCCCAGGAGTTTCCTCAGAGCAAACCTGCAATTATTTCTTTCCACAACAAGAGGATGTTGCCAACTGAGCTCTTTGGAACTGTAAACTCTTCCCCATCTTGCTTTATTTTCCCATTATCTTGAGTGCTCATAAACCTATTGTCTTAATTTTAATAAGATTACATACAGTTTGGTATAAATGCCTTCTATCCATCACTATATTAGAGAAAAGAGAAACAATAATAACTTAATTATCTCTTATGCAGAAACTAATTATAATTCTCTGGATTCATAATCAATACTTTAAAGCTGTTCTATTTCAGAGAACAGTTTGTCAATATTTTATATACTGTTAATAATTCATGGGTTTATTACACAACCAAACAGGAATCCAACTGCAGAAGGTCTCAGCGCAAGAGGAAACAGCAGAGGGAAAGATGCAATGGAATGAACCCTCAGGGTAGGAGGTGAGGTGGACAGCTGTCCTCACACACACCATACCATCAGCTTGCTCCACCTCTGATCTCCAGGGGTAAGGCTGTGTTTGGACAACAGAAGAGTTGGTTGGAGGAAAGAAATACACCAAAAATCCCTACTGAAAGAACCAGTTAGAAGGGAAAATAGCATTTTTCGAGTGTGATGTCAAAAATTATTATTTCCACTGGGAGTTGTGCATTTGGGAGTGTGGGAGAGAAGGGATGAGGAGTGCCCCATTTGAGAGACAACCAGCACTGTCCTGGCTCAGCTGTACCATCAGCTCTGCCCTAAAAAATGCAGTGACATAAATTACAGTCTCCTTTCTTAATATCTTCCTGTCTTGAGCCAAACACTTGTCCAACATTTGTCCTTTGTTGCTGCAGTGCTGGAAATGTTGACTCCACTGTCCAAATGCCTAAGCCCAAATCACCCAGGATGACTCAGTCTCTCAGAAACCCCTGCAGGGAACACCTCAGGAAGGACAAAACTGCCTAAAACCAGAGCCATGTGCAAGCACAATCTCTGTGACGTGAGAAAAACAAAGTGAAATATTAATTATGATGATCTAACCGGCATTTGAAAGAGCTCGTCATCACCTTTTAAAGAAGAGACAACCCAAAAAATGTAGGAAAAAAGAGCCCCTCAGGTCAGCCTGAACATTTGCTGTCCCATGCGTGGGAAAACACTCTCACTGAAAATAAGATGTTACAGTCATGAGGACTTGGAGCCAAAATGGGGAAAGTGTTGGCTGTGATCCGGAGCAATTAGGGACAGCTGCCTGTGCTAATGTGTGCTGTAGGAGAATGCAGAGCCTGCTGCAGAGAGGCAGTCCTGGAATCTGCTCAGAGAGGTGATCAAACAGGACTTCTGCCTCTGAAAGTCTAAGCTGGTCCATCAGGGGAATCAAGAATTCCTCACCAAAGGGAAGCCCAGCAGTGAAGCAGCAAATGTTGGTCTGAGAGCGTTGATTTGCCACCCTCAAAGTGCTGCTGCAGCTTCCAGCACACAAAACCATCCTCTCCAGCAGTTTGCTCTGTTTAATGAGTGCAGCACTGGGTGCAGAACATGGTCAGGTTCTGGTAGCAGGGGGTGCTGCGAGGGTCACTTCTGGGAGAAGGTGCCAGAAGCTCTCCGTGCCCCACAGAGCCAATGGTGGCCAAGGCAGACCGAGGCCGAGGCATGGTTGGTAGCAACTCTGGGGTAACACATTTATGCAGGGGAAAAAGCTGTTGTATAACAGCAGCTGAAGAAAGGAATGAGAATTTGCTAGAGAAACAGCTCTGCAGACACTGAGATCAGTGAAGAAGGAGGAGGGAAAGCTGCTCCAGCCATCAGAGCAGAGATGCCCCTGCAGAGCCTGGAGAGCCCTACATCAGAGCAGTGGGTGCCCAAAGGAGGCTGTGACCCAGCACAGTGGGGATGCTCTCTGGTTTTTCTCTCTCTTAGCATTCTGGTGCAGTTTTGGTAGGTCTGTAGAACAGGCTGGGGCAGAGTAGTTCTCACTGCACACTGACATTTTTGTTTTGATTACATTTTTCTTTTCGCATCATTATCAACTTTTATAAGTGTCTATAAAATAGGTGCAGGATAGTAAAAGTCTTTGGAGTAAGTAAATGGACATTGTGCTAAATGAGTTCTGCCTTTGATGCTATTATCTCTAAATCAGCATAGATTATTCAGGCTAGGGGCTTTTAGAATCATAAGTGGCTGGGATCATTTCTCAGTTCATCATCCTATTACCCATAATGAGAAAATACTTCTAAATATGAAGATTACTCTTCCAAAAGATCCCTTGTGAACAATTCCCCAGGCACTGACAATATTAACTCTTTTCTTTCTGCCTGGAAGGTACTGAAAGAAACTCAAAATCCTCAAGGATTATCCTGAAACATTCAGCAAGTCTGAATTTGCTATCCCTCTCCTGGGACCCCTTTGGCTCTGCACTCCCATCTCTAACAGAACCTGTTTAGTTTGCACCTCTGCAGCTTCTTCCCTGCAGTTATGTAAATCCAGCTGCTGGGGCTGAACCTGGAGTGCCATAAAGCCTTTTAAAACTTCATTTCATTATTGTTGAGTGGGTCTGTTTATGCTGGTATTAAGTTTCCATTTCATCAAGCATAAGTTTTGCTGTCTCTCCATCCAATGATTTCTACTTGCAAACTTGAAAAAATGACAGCTCCCTTCCCTGCCCAAATTGGGAACACCCTCAGCATAACCATGATGAAGCTTCCCTGTCATTCCTTCATTTTTCCACACCTTTACTGACTCATTTCCTTATTCTATGGGTAGAATTACTGGGTTTATTTATTGGGCTGCACATTTCTAAGAACCTATTTAATGCACAGTTTCATGAGACAGTTTTCATGGAATATAAACTTCATATTCCAGCTCTTGAGTAACAGATTCCTTTTACTTTGCACTAACTAACACACAGGTCTCTAAAACAATACTTTCTTTTTCTGCAGGCCAAGGTGAGATTTCAGCATAGCACACCCAGGAGCTAATCCCATCTGGGAAGGCTGCTGCTCTTGCTGAGTTTGGTCCGGTTGTATTTCCAAGGAAGAAGCTCAGGTCTGTGATTCAGGAGCTGATCAGGTGTCAAAAGCCTCCATACAGTCGTGAATGTCCCTTGCAACACCATTTTACCTCAGTTTCTGCTACCTGCATTACAGAATTCCCCTCTAATGTCCATTTACTCAGGTAGTAAAAATTAAACCAGCTACAAAAAGTCACTGATAGCCTGGCTATGAGCTGAGTGACTGGGCACCTCAGAGGTTTCACAAAATCTTCTGCATTTCACTGCAAAAATTACCATGCTCAGGTTGGCCAAATCGGCTCAGTATTTTCATTTATGTAAACCATACTTCTGTAAATCACAGAGATAATGTCTTTTCCTTTCACAACAGAGCAGAAAGCAAATGCAAATGAGGTTTTCTTCTCCAGGTAAACTGGGATATTTTGCATGTTATATAAAGAGCAACGCTACCTCCAGCTTCTGCCCTGCTTTGCTACTGTTTTCTTGACCTGTTTTCATAGCAAATTACCTGTGCTGATCTAATTATTTACTACAATTTGTGCGGTAGTGAGGTATTGTCAGAGATCTGCATCTGCAAACAGCTCGTGATGTTTGCAAGTGTTTTATTTCAGGATTGTTTGAACGATTTTACGGGCAAGCACCAGCCCGGGTGTTAACAAGCAGCTCTTTGATGGCAGTCTGTGACAGACTTTTCTTGTATCACCACAAAAGTTGAAAGTCTCCTGTTAGCACCATGTCATACCAGAAGCCTGAGGTTTACTTGCTGAAATCATTTAGTGATATTAAACACGAGTAGCAAGAATTTACAAAGAAAGAAAGACTGAAGGATAGTGTGAAGGGTGAATTATTTTACAATTGTTTCCTGCGTGATCTTTACTCTTCCATGCACAGCGTTTCCTGTCAGCTGCTGGCAGAGACAGCACAGTGGGTTAGAAGGACCCTGGTCCAAGCCAGTTTGACAGCCACATTCATCAAAAATAGGTCCTGGTTATTTGTCTGCTCTTTCATTCTTTCATCAGGAGATAATTCTCCAGTTGTCTCTCCATGCAGCTCCATAACTACAACTAAAATACACTGCAAAATGTCAACATTTAGAAAAACATCCCTGGAACTATCAGTGTCTCCTGGATCTGTTCCCCCACAGTTTTGCACACATATGTACATGTGATGATGAGAGGTTTATGCATTATGAAATTCAGTTTTTAAATTAGATGTGGAGGTGTTAACATAGCTGTTTACTTCATGCTGTCTTGTCATACAAAGTCTTTGAAATTCTGTGTCATTCTGAGAATTTTTTTTTTATGAAATTTATTTTCTTTGCTTAGGCAGGGATGGATAAATCAACAGGGCCACACATCTTGGTTTCCTTGACAGAGAGTCAAAGTGCTGTGCATTGCACTGGATGCCAGAGCTCGGGTTTTGTTTTCTTCTTGGGCAAAAAAGCACCCTCCTAAATAGTAAAAGTCCATTTATTTACACCTTACTGGCATTTAAGATGACAATTGTCCCAGAGATCCCAGGGTGGGACTGGACAGAATATAGTCCTGTTACATCCCTGTAAAGATTCCTCACATTAAACTGAGATCAGTTTTTCTGAGCCATGTTATTGTTGCTTTCTGAATTTAGGGTTTATATATAAATCAGCCAATTTCAGCTGCATTTAGGAGCCAGTGCTATTTCACTTTTTCTGTGTCTTGAAACCCTCCATAAAGCACATTAATTATTCTTAAAATAATAACAATAATAAAATAAATAGCCTACGTATTTTCTCAAACAAATGGGTTTTTTAATAATTTCAGACTGTCTTGCTTAATGACCATTATCCAGCCATTTAAAATAAAGTCTTTCAGGAAAGATGTCTTCATCCTAATGAATATTTTTAATTGATTTTTCTATTTTTCATTAAGATTCACCTCAAAAAAAGCAAATACTGCTTTTCAGTATAAACAGGCTCCCAACATGTGCTGCCAAAATCTGTGCATGTCACTTTTTTGGTAGAAATAGCTATTTTAGAACTGTTTATATATTATCAAAATTAGGTTCCAAAATGAGCTGCAGTATCTATTAAAAAGGGGGATAATATTATTTTAGAGAAACTAATTGGAAACTTGTTTTTAGCTAAAGTAGTTATTATTTCCATTATGACAAGCTGGAAGCAGATGAAATTCACCTTTATCTTCTGCAGCCTGGTGTCTCACACTATTTATTCAAACTGAAATTAAAACCTGAGAAAATCCCAGCGAGACATTTTGCACCAGTTAAAGATTATTCTTCTGGAAAAGAACTTTTGCTCAACAATTTCATTATATTGTTACAAACATATTTATTGTAAAAGGGGGATACATCAATTAAAATATATCTGGCCTTGCACATCTCCCCCTACCCTTAATAAAAAAATAGCTTAAAATTGTACTTTTTAAAGGAAACTGAATTTAGGAGCCCCTGAAGGAGGGGTGGGGCAGCACAAGGAAAACCTGTGGGAAAAGAGATGCTCTGCCAGCTTTGGGAACCAACTGGGCCCCCCCAGTGCTGTGCAAGGGCAGAGCCCAGGAGCTCAGGCAAGAGAAGGGCAGAAAATAAGGCAGAAATCTCTGTCTGCATCAGGCTGCCTTTACTCTGCCCTGCCACCTGCAGCTCTGTGCCCAGGGCAAAAAAGAATGTCCTGCTCGGACTTGCGTGGGAGAAAAGGGACAGTGTCGGTCCTGCACACTGCACAATTAAAAATAACACAAAAAAAGCAGCTGGATGTAAACTTTGCCAAGGGCTGCACACACAGGTGGTGTCCTTGGGTGAGTTTAAAGCTCTGAGTCCTGTCCCCCTGTGAGCAGTGCCCCACACAAAGCCACTGGATCCACGGAGTGCACAGCCCAGCAGCGCCGTTGGGAAAGCACATGGAAGCGGTGGGGTGAAAAATTGTTTTCTACTCTCCTGATATAATAATATACTGAAGTATATTAAAAGGGATAAGGTCACAGGGGTGCAGGCTACTTTTCACATTTTGAAGACATTTTTTCCAGAAGTGTAAAATGATAATTGCATGAGGAAAGGGCGGTTAATAATTTCCCGTTAACTAATTCGAACGCACAAAAGTTAATTGCGGTTTGGCAGTCTGAGATATACAAATTAGGAGAGTTTAATTCTGCTAATCCTCAGTTTAAGTTGCAGGGTATTGAATATAAATATGCTTGTCTCACAAAGGGATGAATCCTGCCTCCACCAAAGCCTGTAGGAGCTTTCCCTTGGCTTCAGAAGGAGCTGGGTTCAGTCCCACAGGTCTGAGCTAGCTGTGCATGGATGAGAGAACTGGCTCAGGGAAAGGGAGACTAAGATGATTTTTCTCTCAGAATATGGGCCAAAAATTCCTTGGAGGTCCTGAAAAACTTTGGAAAACTTCTGCAGCCCTGCTATTCATTTCAAGCAGCTATTTTTGGCTACTCCCATGCACTGTGGATGAAGTTGAGCTCTCTCTGGTTTTCCATTTCCCACTTCATTGTCTGACTGATCAAAGAGCCAATGCCAAAAATCCCTAAAATTCCAGGGCTGTGATACAGCCTGTGCCATTTCACATTCAGCAGCAGTCCATCAGCTCGACCAAACTCTCCTTCTTCCCTGAATGCTGCTGCCACCACTTGTTTCATACATCTCCTTTGAGAACATGTCAGACTTCAGCCCCTTCCTCCTGAGTGAGTAAAATCTGGGAGATCAGAAGAAAGCCAAGCAAACTTACTGCCAGAGGCTGGATATTCTAGGTGAAAATGTTGCTGTTAGGCTTCAGTGGGTGTAGGATGAGGGATGATGCAGTTCAGACCTCTGCCCCGAGCTAGTGCATGTTTTGGGGACAATTCTTGTCTTTGAACACCTCTAAAATTGCAATAAAGCTATTTATTCATCTTTGCAAAGTATTTTCATACCTGTATAGCTGACAAGTGTAATTTAAGGTTGATCAAGTGAG
The DNA here is from genome assembly GCA_013396995.1 of Dicaeum eximium. Taxonomy (NCBI): domain Eukaryota; kingdom Metazoa; phylum Chordata; class Aves; order Passeriformes; family Dicaeidae; genus Dicaeum; species Dicaeum eximium. The sequence continues at coordinate 679,058 of VWZP01010881.1, read as the reverse complement.
AAGGATTTAATCCCTTATGGTGTGATATATCTGGGCCAAGCACCCTGCCATCATTTGATTTGAATTCATGTGCACAAATGACGTGATATAAATAATACAATGATCAGTCCAATCAGAAATGTATATTGCTTGAAAAGAAAATCAATCCAGGATGTCTATAGGCTTTAATAAGAACACAAGTTACCAGATCCACCTGATGTGAGCTAAACCCCCTCATTTTGAGTTCAGTTTTCACTGATCTTTCAGCCATTATTCATCAATTTAAGGGGAAAGCTGAACCCAGAGTATTTTCCAAATACTTCTCCTGCCTTCCTGGTGATGATTATTATATGCTGTTCTAATTAAACAGCTTAATTTGCATCTCCCATCATGAGAGGACATGAGCACCAGAGCAGATTTATCTCTCTGGGTTGCTTACCTCAGTCACTATGAGGCTGCAGCAGTATTTTCCCCCTGGACCTTCAAAAATGCAGAAACAGAGATGCTCTGTGATTCTGACTGAAATAATTTTGATGTTACAAGAAATGTCATTAAAACCACTGCAGTCTTTTAATAAGCTCCTTCTTGGGAGGATGAATGTTCAGCCTCTTTGCACCAGTGCTCAGCAGAGTAACTACAGGGGAGCTTTGTGCCCATGATCCTGTTACAAAATCTGTTTCTCGAGGGTTTATAATTACGACATGCCTATAAAAATTTACTTTAGTCTGAAGCTCAGGATATAGTTTCTCAGATGGGGAGGAAATATTGCTGGCTGAACTTGGTTTAAATCAATTTTGAGTTTCAAGAATACAAAAATAATAAGGTTTGTGGGTTTTATATGCTTTTTCCATGGTTCTATAATTCAGAAAGAAATCACTTTGTAGAATAAAGTGTCATGTTTGTTTATACAGCAGAGCGGGAGAAAAAAATAGCACAGATAAAACTTTTTATAGTGGCTAGTGAAAATTCTCAGAAATTCATTTACTCAAAGAAATTCCCTGTAGTGTCCTCAGACCAAAGCCTTGTCCTGAATAGATACGGTAACACCTTTTTCAGGAGCTCAGTGGGTTGTGGAGAGCTCTTTAAAGCAGTGGCGAAAGAAGGGATGGTGGCTCCTGCATCAGATGAAGATGAGTCTGCTTTGTTCTCATATCCTGGACAGCAGAAGAGTCAGGGATGAGCAAAGGGGCAAAAGGCATTGCTGAGACACCCTGGCCCTGTGGCTGGCACAGGACAGAGATGTCTTCAAGCAAAACTGGCTCGTGCTTAGCTAATTCCAACAGGCATTTTCCTCATTTCCACATTACAGTGCTGAGGAGGAGAGCAGAATATGCCCTTACAAAGATTGCTAATAAAAACATCAATAACTGGGCTGTACACAGCTGAGAATTCCCATTTATACTGCCACTGCCAAATGTCTTGCAATATTTAGCCTTTGGCTTTTATCAATAAAGAATGGAATGGTGCTGCTAAACTGAAATATTGGCGACACGAGCAAAGCCCAGCAAACACAGACAGAAAAAATAAGGACAGAAAACGAACCCTATAGATCTTAGTGTAATATGTTTAATTTCATTTGGAATTCAAAATCAAGTCAGTTTTATCCATTTAAGTATTATTCAGTCTGTCTTTGTCAGCTCTTCCCCATTAGACAAAATGTTCCACTTCCCAATATTCTACTTCTGTGTCAGATTGACAGGGTCATTTTTCACATGGCAAACTGAGATTAAGGTGATATTAAATCACTTTGCATACAACAACCAAAAACATGCTGCAACAAAAAAAAACTTGCTATTTTCTTCTGCTGGTGTCATTAAGGATGCCCTTCCTAGCTAATCTGGTGGGTTCCTAAATATCTACATCTTTCCTTGCCTCAGGGAACACTGATATGATATTGCAGGTTTAGAAATTCTGTTTGGGCCCCTAATCATAACACTCTCGTTTTCCCATTAGCAGCTTTCAGCATAAAACAGCAAAATAGAGCCAGTCCTGGTAACCTCAGGGCCCACTAACAGGCAATGCAGGGGCACCCCAAAATATTGTAAAAAAGATACACTTGCTACAGGTGAGCTTTTTCCTTACATTTCAAGGGAAGGAAAGGAAGTGTTTTTAATTAGTTCAGTTAAATAATAAATTTTAAGCCTAGCACTAGGACTTCTTTAAAGTCAATCTATGTAAGGAGAATTACCTCGGTGTGTGTTATTTCCACCTTTCAATGGGTCAAGTATGTCACTCCCACAAAATGATTGAATAAATGACTTTTTAAAAAAATAAAAACCCTATCGAGAAACAAGGCTATAAATGCATTTGTCCTTCCTTCAACTTCAGGCTTTTGGTATTACAGATTCAGATTCCATATGTAAAGGAATATATTGAGTATGTGCGTGGGTATAAGAGGAAGTATGTACATCTTCCACGCCTGGCTGAAATCCAAATGTGTTCCTAAATCCCAAAGAAATTCTGCCCATCTGACATCCTGGCAGTGTAGGAGCGGGCTCCTGTGGAGGAAAGGGTGGCCTCTAAGGAGCAGCCAGTGCTGTGCAGAGAGATGCAGGGATAACCAGATGAGGATGGTTTACTCCAACAGAAAGGCTGCCCAGGAGGTTAAAAGCTCCACCTCTGTAGCTCCCTGGAAATCCTGGAGCAGATGTGGGACATGAGACAGACCTTTGGGTAATCGAGTCTCAGCTTTCTGCTGTTGCACCATGTTTGGTTTCCTATCAGTTCACTCATGGCTCTAGGAAGAGGTGCTCTCTGGTGCTAAAAAGCATTGGAAATCAGATTTTTTTGTAAATTTGGGCTGAAATCATCAGGAACTAAACTATGTAACCACAGTTCCTGCAACAACACAGAAAAAAAAAGACACAGGAGCATCATCACAAAACTAATCACTTGCTAGAGTCCCATGACATGAAACAATCAGTACACCATCAAACTTCACTGTTTGTCTACCATCTCTTTTGAATGTTTTGCAACTAAAAGTAATGGAAATCTAAGCAGTCTGATTTTTCTGAGTGAGCCTTCAAAAATGCATTTTTCTTCCTTAATAGGAAATTTCTCATTAGCACTCATGTGCTTCCTTTGGCAAAACAAAATTGATATTCACCAATATAAAAGCAGTGCTATGCAATGGTCCATTGCAAGAGAATTCAGGAAGAAAAATAAAAAATCAAACTGTAAGAAGGGTAGCCAGACAACAGATACACTTCCCAAATGAGGACCCAGGGCAGGCCTAAACCAGTAGCTTCTCCCATTCTTTTATAATATTACTCCACTGCTTTTATTCACCTTTTAGACCCTGCAGTTTCTTAGCCAGTATTGCAAAAAGTCAGGGAAGGTTCTTAAGGTTCTTCAGTTCAGCTCTTCTCTGCTGTACAAAACTTTCAGACAGTGATTTTTTTTTTCCTCTATCCTACTCAGGTAACTTCGTAATGAAACACTAACTTGGAACCCATAAATCCAGTTACTTTCAAATAAGTTTCAGATGGGCATCAGGACTTTAAAGGACATATTAAAAATAAATGGATTTTTTCTGGGTTTGTCCAGTAGCATCCAGGACTCATAAAACTACATTAAATATCAGCTTCACTTTTCACAATATTGCAGTGATGAAGAACTAGCTCAAAATTGATTTATTGATCTCTAAAAAGACAGATATATAAGGTTATTAAGTTAATACGTCAATATGCGAAAAATCTATTACTTGGGCTTGCTAACGTTCCTGTGCTGGTTAACAGTGGATATAAAAAGGGCAAGGCAGACCCCCCCCTCAAACAACTGCTCACAGACAAGGATTCAGCACAATGCCTTTTCTGGAATGTATCTACTTCTAGGATGGAGTCCTAGAAGCATCTGTTGATGTTTATTTGCTTCCAAAATTAAGTTTTGTATTTAGTCCATGTTCCAAAATTTGTACTCCATTTTTCCAACCTCAGTGTCTACAGTTGTACCAGGACCTGACATGGACCTACACTTACACATGCGTCTGAATTATTTGGCTAATTCTTTTTCCTATGAAGTTACATGCAAGGAGAAGTGAATGTTCAGTGTTTGACAATTAGCCACGAGCCAAAATATGGATTTAAGGATATATACATATATATATATTCAGAGAAAAGTGTTTCACTTCACAGAAATAAACAAAATCCTTTTTCAGTCAGAGAAAGCAAGGTTTTTGTGGTCCTTCATTTTGAATCCAATAGAGTTTTCAATGATTTATGCATATGCAGAGTTTCTCTCGAAGTGGGTTTGCTTTTGTCACATCACCTCAATTTTTCTAATGAGTCGCTAATGAGAGGTCAATTACTTATGGAAATTAGAAAAACATTCACTGAGGAACTGGTCCGAGGCAAAGTGTGCTACCCCATAATGTTTCGATATAAATCATTAAGGCATTAATGAATATTTTACTCTTTTCCATGTTACAGCTTATTTCCCCAAGCTATAAAACAGCCTTAATATGATTTTGAAACAAAACACGAGTAACTGTCCTAAAAACGTAATCATACTGTATTTATGATAACTGCAGAGTATCTTTTTTGCTTTTGCTATAAAAGGCTTGCTCAGGCATCAACATCTTGCTGTGAAACCTTCAGCTGATCAGAAGAGTGGTGTCAGGAACACCAGGTTTGCTGTGCTGAATCAGAGCCCTGATCCCACACCTGCCCTGGCTCCATTTCCAGGCACCACATGGTGGGAAAAGGACACCCTGCACAGCACCTGGCTGCCTGGATCGAACCCAAACTGGTGCTTGCAGACTGTGCTCCTGAGCCCAGGCACCCAGCACTGCAGGAAAACATCCAGAGCCTGCAGCACCTCATCCTGACCCCACTGCTGGTGAGCCCTACCTCTCTTTTTAGTTAAAAACCGTCAAGGATTGGTGGCAGGTAAGAAGTTAAAACATTCCCTTTACAATTCACCTTCTTTCTATTTTGTGTTTTCTAAAGGTCTCGAGTGAATGGTATAGAAGCAGAAGAAAAGAGGCAGAAAGAATTCCAGGGACCAAGATGGATACTGGGTTAGTTGCAGTACCATGCAATTAAATTTAGAGGCCAGGGATATAATTCACTGCCGAAATTCAGCTTTGCACCGTCGCAAGTTATTATTTCAGAGCAGAAGCTGAAATGGCCAGAAAGGGGAAAGTGTACAAGCAGAAGTATAATTGGACTTCAGTATTTCATATTGATACCCTGAGATTTCCACTGCTAAGCACCATTTCAGAGTCTGACCAGGGTAACACGGCAGTGTAAGATCTCCCATATTCAGGCCATTAGATTATCCCGTTTCTCCTGCAGGCACTGTAAATCAAAAGCAAGAGATGTCCTGTTATGTTCTAGAGGACAGTTTTGTTGGCCTTTCTTTTCAAACACAATCTGAACACACATGTGTTTTATGTGAGTCTCATTTACTTCAGCTTTACTGTCTTGAATACAGATTTAAACTGGGGGGAGTGAAGGAAAGTAAAAAAAAAAAGCAGACCTTGAAACCCAGCAGTTATCCACAGAGAAGGAAGGTGGCAGTGGTTAAATAAAAAAGTGAATGCATCATCACATGGATGGGATTTTTCTCAGTTTCTAAAGAATTACAAGGTCTTTGCCCTTTGAACCAGGCTCAGTCTGGATTTAGGTGAAACCCCAGAAGGTTTTTGACTCAGAACCCATCATTTTGGTGCAAAGAAATCCATCATGTGTTTTAAGGAGTTGGTCCAAAGTACAGTGCTGCCACTTACTCTTAATACCACATTGGGTGGCATTTATGTTTCATTTTATGTTTCTAATTCCTCTTCCCTCCCTCCCTCCTCAGAAAGACAAACATGTGAACAACACTGAGGTACCCAACTAGTAATCAAAAGCAATATAGTTCTGCACAGATCAGCTCCGTGATGGAATAAAGAAGTGAGCATGGATCTAAGCACCTTCTCTTCATATCATAGCCTTCATGTTGTTTTCAGGAGCATTTTTGTCAGGCAGTGATGAAAGGCTGAGAACAAAGTGAACAAAATTTCCTTTTACTGCTTAAAAATTCGCAGCTGCTTTGCTATATCAAAATGCTGTCTCTTTAAACAAATCTCTTGGTTTAAAATGCCAAGTTATAATTCAGCAACTAACTCTGAAAATGACAATTTAATCAATCAGAACCAACTCCCCTGAAAAAGAGGGGTGGAGAAAAAAAAATCTTAATGCTTTCATGCAATGTGAGTGGTTGAAACTATAAAAATGTTCAATCACTGTAGAACAACCCTGCAGCTTCAATGTTTATTAAAGTCAGGGGAGCCATTTATTGACCTAGGAAACAGCAAAGCACCAGCAGCACTGCTGGATTGCATTTTTATAGTTAACAAACAGAGGGTGATATTTTCTTTTTCTCTTTTTAATTGTGATTCCATCAAATCCAGAAAGTTAAAAGCCTTCTGATTTTTAAAGGAAAGCAAAGAGAAGGATGCTCCACACCGTTCTGCAGTCATTCTCTTTGCTCTGACTCGTAACATGGGGATATATCAAATAATTTCAAATATTTAGGCTTCTCCACATGCCAGCAGAATGACAGACCAGCATGTGTTCTCTCCACCACTTCAGCTGATGGCAGGATATAGGGAGCTACCATCATGAGGCTGGTTCTTTCTGTAATCAAAAAGGAATCACTCTATTTATTCACACAAAGGTCACCCTGCCACTGGACCAGTCAAAAGCACTCAGAACGAATCATCCCTCCCAAACTGACACCAGGCGTTTTCTCCAAAGACACATCTTAGTTGTTCTGGAGTTTTTGTATCTCTGTTTTGCCACAAGCACATTTTTGGAACACACCTTTCCACGCTGCATAAATTGTGAACTGAGGAAAGCTATTAACAGGAAAGAGTCAGCAACGCGAGCAGCGCTCACAGATCCGTGATACCCAAATCACAGGAGTCCGGCTCCTGCTGCGTTCTTTCCACATCATTCCCATCCACAGCAAAACCCGCGGTGAGCTGAGGAACGCGGGGCAGGGATTTTAAACCCCCTCTGCGTGTCAGCTGCTACCTAAACCGGTGTCAATGCCAGAAAAGGCGACTCCAAAAGCGAAAGGGTGGGTCAGCGCAGTGTGCAGGAGAGCTGGAGCTGCCCCGGACCCTCCGCGGGTGCGGAACAAGGCGGGTGAGCAGCGCGGGCCGTACACGGGCGCATCAAGGGATGAATTTTGTAACAAATCCCCCGGCAGCCAGCACCTCGGCAGCTGGCAGCACACCGCATGCATTAGCGGCTCAGAGAGGAGAGATGGAAAACGAGTTTTCCACTTGGAAACGGCACCTCTGCCACGGCGAGGGTTTCACGCTCTCTCTGTGGGGAGCACGGGGACAAAAATGCTGTCCCGATCACACCCAGTCGCACGCAGCACTTCACACCTTCCTTTCAGGTTTGCAAACAGACCTCCGGCAGCTCCACGTCTCATTTTCTTTTCCTCATTCATAGAGAAAAACACATAATGTCCTTGCTTAAAACACAGCGGAGGAGTTTGACACAAATTAATGACTCGCTTGTCATATTATAAGAATTTTGATATTTGAGAGGAGGGGAAAACGGCTTCAGGTATTCTGAGAGCTGTAAAAAGCTGTCTTGGAATTCAAAGACGGCTCAAAAGAAATCAAACCAACTGATAGGCTGCTGTAAGGTTTGAGATACCCGTTTTGCACTAAAATCACACTGCTATGAGAATATGAATAAATAAAAGGTTATGGAAAAGTGAGCCACAAGCTCCCTCAAATTAGATCCCATTGGCATGAAATTACTTCACAGCTGCCACGTGCTGCTCCAAGAGAGATTACTCCTTAAATAATGTTAATGACAACTTTGATTTGACTTCTGTAATTACTAGAGGGAGAAGGGACCACCTTTCCTAGGAAGAAAAATCTTTTATCTGCTTGTTTAATGTACAGTCTTTGATGAGATGGAGCTCCTTTCCCCCAGGTTATTTCCCTGAGTATTTTTGTTTTGAAAAAGAAATGGATTTCCAGGTTGAAAATGGAGCTGCTGTGCAGAACTCAGAGCTGTGGGAGAGGCCTCTGATAGTCATTTACAATGACCCTCGATTCTTCTCTAAACATAGAGAGATTCTTTTTCTCCCCTAACTCTGCTCACCCTCACTCTACTTCACAAGCAGGTGTATTTACAGGGCTGGATTCTTCTCTAAGTTGCCTCCACCACCGCCAGTAAATCATAAAAATTTCTACTGCAATCAATGGAGTGTCTTCCCATTTACCAGACAGTATAATCTGGTCCACAAGGCAGCTGATTGTTATCTATAACCTCCCCATCCCATTCAAGTGATGGGAGATGCAACCCAAAAATTTCCTTTGGGCTGTTTTACTGCCAAAATAGATCACATTCTTTGGCAGCCTTTTTACAATCTCCACTTTTCTAAATAAACATCACAGAACCTATACTGCTTTTACTGCAAAATGCTTCTCCCTGCCCGTATCGAGGCAGCTTTTTAGCTGATGTGCCAACAGACAGTGGCAGCAATTCCATGCAAGCCTGGGGTGCAGCACTGAGACACGGGGTGCAGTGGGACCAGGGAGCACCAGGAATCATCTTCATGGTTAGATAATGTGAAAACCCTTTGCACTCTCCCCATCCCAGTTAGACACTGCATGGTGATCTCAATTATTAGAATGCAGCTCCCAAAGAACTGGGGGCAGGATGCTCCTTCTCAACAAAGGTAGAGAGGAGCTGTTATGTGCAGTGCCCAAATCCCAAACAGGCTGTGAGCAGAGTGTGCTGAGGAATTGTTGAGCTGGGATGTTCTGCAGGATGGAGGGACAGAAACAGCTCTTGAAAAGGCCACCAAGCAAAGCCAGGCACTACCACAGCTCAGTGGCTGCAGAAGTGCTGAGGAGAGCTCAGTATTTAGAAGAAATCATTCAAAGTACATTCCTGGACTGTAAATGAACTGAAACTGCTCAGAAAAGCCCTGACGTTGAAGGTCATGCAATTAAACACAGGGCTCTGATTTGCAATGATCAACAAAAAGTAAATGCATTATTAAAACACACGGCAAATAGAACGTAACACCAAAAATTGACAGATTCTGGCTGTACTGTGCCATTACATTAATTAAGAGCTTTCCCCTATTGGTTTGCTCATTAAGATTCAAACATATTCATTCTTTGATGAACATTTGTATTCAGAAAATGGCAAATTTCTTCCCAGCCTTCTTTTGTTGGTGGGAAGGGACGATAGCTGTTAATGGGAGAGGGAACAGAGAAGGACATAGCTCCCACACCCACAATGTGACTTTCTCACTGAGGCCTTGAACTTCAGAGCAGCTTCAACTCATTTACAGAGCCTGGGAATGGAGGTGCCTTCCCTATATGAAAATTGAATGTTTTCATGCAGTGTTATGACTCTGCCTTGAAGCATTTGTGGCTCCATGTTTCATTGGCATTTGTGGTCATTTTAGTACACTGAGCTTAAATGTGTAATAAGGATGCCTGGATGTGGATAATTCTCTCTCCTTTCCCACTGCAATCAGGTTTTGTCCTTCATTATACCTTTCTGTGGAGTCTATTAGAGCATAAATCTTTACAGAGTTCTTCAAGCTTTGACCTATCTCTTGCATATACAGGAACTTTTCTCCTAAATTGTCTTCAGAAGCACACCAGTTCATTAAAGTTTTGAACACTGAACCCTCACTCTTATTGCTTTATCACCCAGTTTATATGCCAAATGTCAAAACAGGCATCAAAAATCTGATTTATGAGGATATATAGAGAAATTGTGGTACATGCTTCTGACTGGGAGTCAGCTGGCAATTCCCCACCAGGATTTCCTGCTCAGCTCCCAGTGCCCAGCACGGCAGTCCAACACCAGCGCTGCCAACACTGAATTCACAAATCACGATCCAGACTAAAAGAACTTTCAGGCTTTTTGTAATATCTTTGAATTCGTGTGCTTCCCAGTTTTAATTTGACCATGTTGTGATTTTTTTTTTAATAAAAGTCAGTGCTGGTTGTAAAAAAATAAACGCTTATAAAGCCAAGCAGTCTCCAAATGCCGGTGTGAGAAGTATTTTATACTCTTTTTGAAATATCAGAAAATTATGGATGAAGCTGTAAGCGGGCTACACAATACACAAGTATGGGTAAGGCACGTCAGGTTCCCCTACTGATTTGCCATTTCATACTGAAGCGGATTTATGTCCTGCTCACTCTCCCGATCTCCCTCACCCCGCACAGCCATAAAGTTGTTATTTCTATCGCTGGTTTTGCATCACCAGCGCATCCCCGGCCCCGGCGGCTCCCGGGGCGTGGGCAGGGTGCTGTGCCCGCGGCCGCCCCCGGCCGGAGGGTGGAGCCGCGCCGCCGCCTCGCCCCGCTCCTCCCGCGGCGTGCGCGGCCTCGGCGCTACGCGAGCGCGGGGATCCGCCGCGGCCTGCGGGCCGCCATGGCCGGGGAGGTGAAAACCAAGCTGTCCAAGAACCTGCTGCGCATGAAGGTGAGGGGAAAGGAGGGGAGGGCGAGCCTGAGGCCTGCGGGGGGGCTGGAAGCGGCGGTCCGGGGGCGTAGGGCCGGGCCGTGCCGCTGTGAGCCGCGTGGCCCTGTGAGGGTGCGGGTCCCCGGCCACGCGGCGCCAGCCCTGGCTCTCCCCACCCAAGAACACAGATGTATTTATTCATGGTCCGCTCCCCGGCCCTCTCGGGCGTGCTGGGCTGCTCCCCCCGGCAGCAGGACATCGCTGCTGACCACACCGAGCTGCTTGAACGCGGCGAGCGGGCTCGGGGGTTACAAACTGCACGGTTCGGTGCAGGAGAGCAGCTTCATAAATGTAGTAAAAGCCTGGCCTCAAGAGCCAGCTCCAGCGGACCTTTCGGGAGGGCTTTCGTTCCACATCGCTCCTCTGCGGATGGGTTGTTCACTGTGAATTTAAAGAAAAATATTTCAACAGCACATTCAAATGAAAATATCAGTGCTGCTTGCTTTACTTGGCGGTGGGGCTTTTAGTATTAAAGGAAAAAAAGTTTAGGTCTTGGTGTGTCCATTTTTACCCCTGTTTACATCGCTGGCTAAGGAAATCCCAGCCTGAATGGGGATTAATATCCAGTATTAACCAGTTTCCCAACTGATAAATGCCAGAGATGTTAGTAACATCGCGATGTGCTTGTTACCCTTGGAATTGTGAATCTCATGTCACCAGTGTGAAATTAGTCTCTGCTCACTGGCTAATGGATTCTGCTTCACACCATGTACTACAACTCCTAATTCACTAGAGTATGTTCTCCTCTGATTGATGGTCCTTTATTGCTGGAAACAACCAGGAAAAGTTGAGTTCCTTTTTTTTTTTAATGTTAATATTCAATTTTTTAACTGAATATGATGGGGTCTTCGTGGCTTCTTGTGGTGTTTTATTTAGCCATTTTTTTCCCGTGTATTTATATTGGCCTGTATTTCACATTCTGGCTGAAAAGAGTTAGCTGACTTCAGTTCAATTTTTAACATAAAGTGCACTCTGCTACAGTTCGATGATGGAATATTTACCCTAATTAACAGATGCTGCTAAATCTAAAACTTGTACACAGAAGGAACAAAATACATCTTGCCTCACTTTCAAAAGGGAGTCGGTGTAGAACTCAGCCAGCAATGTGTGACACAGTCAGACTCCCATAACCTGGATGGCAGCAGCATTATTTTTTTCTTATTTTTATATCATATACTTTTTAAATGAATGTTGTTTTGCCAGTTTACTAACCCCCTGGAGATTTCAAAAGCAGGTTTTTAGATTGTTTTTCTGTGGGAGGCTGTGGAGAACCAGCCATGTGAATATGCTGCCATGACATTTGCAGGTCCACAGTCCAGGCAGTCATAACCAGCTTCGAAGAGATCAGTAGGTTTTGAAAAGGTCATACACAGATCTTGCATTTAGCACTTTGTTTCTGCAGATCTTCCTGTTTACAAATGTTTTAATTAAGGCTTTAGCAGCTGCCTCTGCAGGTAATGATCCAACATATTACCAGAATTGAGCAGGTGGGTGAAGTGGCACCCAGAGGTGATGTGTGGTTGGTGGTGTTGGAAGGACCATTTGATAAATACTATAAATACTGGCCCACATGGAGACAACTTTTAGATCTTGCACCATTTGATCCAGATAGTTTGGGGAAACTCACCCAAACAGCTCTTCAGTTACTGACTTACATATTCTCTGCCTACCACAATGGGTGTATTTTTAATTCATCAGTGTGTGTTTACATTCGAGAGAAACCTGATCACATAATTTTTATCTAGGTTTTTCCTGTAGTAATCTTTAGGAACATAATCTTTAAAATGGAGTGTGAAATTATTATTTAATTGGGTTCTTGTAGCAGGATTTCTTGTTGAGATTTCTGACTGGCTAACCAATTTCCTTGAGCAATATGTTTTTCCACATGATAGATTCACTTATTTTCCTCAAGAAGATACTGTAATTTTAATTGGAAAGCTTTGACATATTCTGAATCGACTCAGAAAACAGAAGTCAATTTTTCTTTCATTAAAGATCTCGTACAGTGGATGGAAATAGAAATGGAAATGAGACACTAGCTCTGTTGGCTTGTACTTCTGAGTTTGGATTGCTTGGGCATTTTGTAAAGACTGAAAAGATGTGTGGGTTGTTTATAATACATACACTGCACACCTGTATCTCCTATATATTTTTACAGGACTGTGTGTGAACTGTACTGTTACTGTTAGACTTGCCTCTGTCTGGGAGTTACATTGGTATAGATGTAAACCTCTGACAGGTACAGTTATTCAAACCCTTTCTCTAGATCCTAAAAGAGGTCCCAACTTTTAGCAGGGTGGGACTATGTGGATTATCACCATAAAATCTTGAAGAGATCTGGTTTTTCCCAGCATGTTTCATTGACATTGTTTAGACTTAATTGTTACTCAGTTCAGGCACCCGACTTGAGACAAATGGAAATTAAAATGCTGTTTCACAGGCCTCAGGTCTGTAGTTCTGTGCTCTCAGCAGTTTTTTATAAGCTGTGACAGATGTCTTCTTCTACTCCCAGCTGTTGAGAGGTTACTGTTCCTACCTGCCTGTTCTGACAGAGGTTATCACCAAGAAAGCAAGTGGCAGCAGTGTCCTTGTATTAGGAAAAAATAGCAGTCTTGCCCTAAACTTCATTCTTGGTCTCAGTTTTGGCAGACTGTTCCTGCAGTGAGTTAACAGGTGCTGAAATACAGTGCTGGACCAGTACTTGGTGGGTCAGTGAGAACTGAAGAGCCAGGAACATCTTCCCTCAGCACAGCTGGATACAGAGGACTTTTCTTCATCATCTCGTTTCAAAGTCTTACATTTTTCCGCTTCCAAAGGCAGGTTTGTGCCTTCAGAGCGACAAACACAATGCAGTTCATTAACTCTGAGAAAAGAAGAGGATGGTTGAAAGTATAGATGTTTCAAAAAATGGCCAGCCTGGTATGACCCACCTCTAGCTCTGAGCTCCAGTGCTGTTTGTGTGGGTGCAGTTGGTTCCTGATGTGCAGCAATAACTTCAACACCATTACATTCTCTCTGGCCTTTGCTGAAACATTAGAAAAACCTTAGTAAAATGATGGAATTGTGGCAACTCCAATCCATCAGAACTAGCCAGGACAGGTCTGTTTCTTTGCATGTAAGTACAGGTGTCACTGTTGACTTTCAGTAGGATAGATGTGATCAGCACCTGTTTTAATTTTCCATTGTTTGTTTGCCCAAACTTTGACCAAACTCAGAGGAAAAAAAAAAACAACAAAACAAAACACAAAAAACATTTACTTTGTATCAACTGCAAAACATGATTGCCATCATGTAATTACTGCATGTTCAGAAGATACTCATGACGCAGAAAACTGAAGCTGTGTGTTTGTGTCTTTCTTTGTAGTTCATGCAGAGGGGTTTGGATTCACAAACTAAAAAACAATTAGAAGAGGAAGAAAAGAAGATAATTAGTGAAGAACACTGGTATCTTGATGTACCGGATCTAAAGGAAAAAGAGTAAGCTTGTAATCTTTTGTACTTCTTATCATCATTGGATTGTTTTGAAATGGAAATAGCATATTCATTTATTTTCCTGTAGGATAAGTATTATAAATAACCAGTTAACAGAAGCAAAAATAGAGACAGACTGGCATTATAACTTTTTTATTACTTATTTTTAGGGCTGTTCTTGAGGTTGCCTAGTGTAGTTTGACCTACTTTCAATTCTTGTGTGTGTTGCTTTCTTTCACTCACACATTCTTCTAGATGCACGTAATTAGTTTCTTTCAGTCAGGATCCAATTCATTCATTCATTGCTGCTTTTTCCCTTCATTAGAAAAGAAATTTAAAACCTTGTGTTAGTAAATTCAGCTCCAGTCACATGGTTAAGTCAATTCAGGACAGTTCTGTCCTCTTGTGTCCAGCTCACTTCAAATCCTGGTTTTGGAATAGGAGAGAGAACGGCAAAAATAAAGGAAGGCTTAGCTAATAAGGAGAAAAGTGTCCTGCTCTTTAGAAAGGTGCTTTAAATAGCAGGAGAACTACTTTTAAAATTGCTTGGGTTTCATCCTTTCAAAAGTGGAAAAAAATTCCATTGTGGGAGAACATACATAATTTTGAAAAAGCTGGGACCCAAGGAATTAACTGTAGTTGAATGAGACCATTGATAAACTCTTTTCCATTACTCTTGGTGGATATGACAAAAGGTATTTGAGCTTCAGTTGCAGCAAGGAGTGTTCAAGCTGGACATTGGGAGGACTTTTGTAACAATAAGGCTATTGAAGCTCTGGAGCAGATTGCCTGAGGAGACACTGGATTCTTCATCATGGGAAGTCTTTTGAGGACGGGTTAGCTGGACCTCCACTGTTCATGGCACATGTGGAACTGATCCTGCCTTGAGGCAGGACAATGAGCTCAATCTCCTCAGCCTAAGTTCTGTGATCATGAGAGTTTGATTTACATGGGAGATGAAGAGGATGAGGGAACATATGTGTGAGGAAAAGGATGGAACAATCCATGGAAGTACTTTTATCTGACGTGTATTATGAGTGCCTCAGGGTCATGTTTCTTTTCTCACTCCGTGCTCATTAAAAAGAGGAGAAAAAGGAGGGAGAAGGGGGAAATATGTCTGCTGAACAGAGAGTGACACAGTGTTTTATACCCTGACAGACTCAACTAATGCCAGGTCTAACAGCACAATGAAAAATTAATTAGAAGTTTTTGCTGGTATAGTAGTGCCACCTGGGGAGTGATATTTATGTGGTATTTTTATTCTGGCAAAAGTATTAATGTAGGTGGAACCATACTAACAAAGAGTGCTTTTTGTCAGGAGAGTTAATTTTGCTTGTGGAACTGGCACAGCTTTACTGGCAAAAAGGATTCCTTTGCACTCCAAGCTCCTTGTACTGAAAGATTTATCAGAGCAATTAAGCAGAAAGTAGTTGATGGTTTAAAATACACGGTGGCTTTGTTTATTTGTGTGTGGGGAAGACAGGCCATCCTTTTTGCATTTGTTAAATTTGATTCTTTTAAAGTGCATGGTTTGACAAAATGCTGGGTTTGGGGTTTCATGCAGGAGCTGTATAATAGAAGAGAGAAGCTTTCTGCGATGTGAGGATCTCGTTTATGGCAGAATGTCCTTCAAAGGATTCAATCCAGAAATTGAGGTACCATTTCAGTGTCCTGGTTTGAGGTTGTCTCACATTAGGATTGAAGCCCTTGGGGATGGGGATTTGAGCATTCACACTGCAGCCTTATTGGCCTTTGCAGCACCTTCCATAATTCCTCCCATGTCCAGAAACTCCATCATTCAACCCTAAATGTTGATCAATGCAGCATCTGGTAAATAGAATCTTTTTATGTCCCTGTGTTGTTGGTCAGTAATTGCATGACTCCTCTAGATTTTCCCTCCCTGAAATGAGGAGACTATCCCACATGCTGCTCACCAAAACAGAAGCTCACTTTTCCTCCTGACATGGTGTGCAGAGTCCAATCTACAAATATTCAACCTTATTTATTCAGCACTTATTTGTATCAGTAAGGGCTTAGAGTTCTAAAGTAAAAATGCTGGGCAAGAGTCTTTAATTTTTTTCTGGCATGATTTATGCTAATAGAAGTATACAGGGACAGTAATAAAAAGGTTAGCACTGAACCTGAAGCAGGAGGATGAAGGTCTAAAGAGTAAGAGATTTGCAGAAGGCCATGTAAGGTAGTTTACTAGGGAATTCTTTTAGTTACTTTGAACTTGCTGGCCCTGTGACTCAGCATATGATTGCTTCATGGCTTTTACTGTAAATCCTTGAAGATATTCTTTCTTCTTAAACATTTCAAGGTCTGTGTGCTAACATCAGGATGAAAAATTAATTATAATCTAACTCTCTGGTCTCCTGGAGGTGTTCGGAGTGCCCTTTAGGATTTTTGAGTAGTACAATACACTGAAAAGACTCTCTGTTGCCTTTGCTTCATGAGTTTTCATAACAATGAGCTCTTGCCTAACCAAGAAGAGAAATTAATTACTAAATTTGATTCTTACCTCTTATGCTTTTCTATCAGTGAATTTCAGCACTGTTGCTGCTGTGGCATGGTTACATGTTTAAGCTGTTTCTCATTTCATTTTCAGAAGTTAATGATCCGAATGAACTCTAAGCACAAGGAGGAAGAAATTGAAGAGGATGATAAAATGGAGGCTGATGTGTCAGATGAAGAAATGGCCAGAAGGTGAGTTACATTTTATGATCTGATCAGTACTAACTAGGGATATGATATGTTACTGTATTATGTGTGGGGAAATAAAACCCAAAAAGGAAACAAACAAAATGAAAAAAGCCCACAGTAGATACAGAACTGTACCAAATCGATTTTCCAGGAATGCTGGTGCATATTCACTTGAGTCTCCATCACATTTGGGGATAAATTCTCCATCACTTGTCGGGGTTTTCTGTGCTTGATATCCAGGTATTCCATGCTAAGTCTCTCCTTGTTACCAGTTGCTAACAAATTGAAACTATCAGAGTGAATAATAATGTAATAAGTCATGTAAGCTTTTAATGACCAGGTTTTTTACACCACTTAAATTGTTGATTATGTTTAATATATGCTCCATGATTGTTCCTCTGATTTTAGTAAAAGGTGTAATTTTTTAAATTCTCTCTACAGATATGAAACATTAGTGGGAACAATAGGGAAGAAATTTTTGAGAAAAAGGGACCAACGTGTACTCAAGGATGATGATGAAGATGAAGATGATGAAGTTGAAGAAGGAAATAGTAACACAAGACCTAGTAAAAGAGCTAAGAAAATGTTTTTAAAACCTCAGGATTAATGTCAACTGCACAAGTGGAGCTTGTTACCTAATACCTACCAAACAGAGTACCAAGAACTGGAGATGGTTTTGAGATTTTGCTATTTAATGTAAAGGGTGGATTTGTAAATCTGTTCTATTCTCATTGAAATTTCTACCATCCACAGGACAGACACTTTCCAAAGTGGGTGTTTATATAATGGATGTTGTACATCCTCTCCTCTCTCAGCAGCTTTTCATGAGTGGAGCACTCATCCCATCAGTCTCTTTAAATGTTCTGCATAGTTAAATTGGGTGCTGCATGCAATCAAAAGCAACATTATTTACAATTTAGGATAACATCCTAAAGAAGTATTTGGAGTAAAGATGAGCTGTGTCCATTTGAGTAAGGCAGTTCAGCTTTCACTGCTTGCTTTGTTAGGAAAATGAAACCTGCACTCTCTTCAAATTGAAAAAAGCCAGCAGAAACATGCTTGGTTTGTGAGCTTTTTTACTGTGCTAAAAATAAGATGGGAGGAGAACAGAGAGATAAAATCCACTTTATTGAATTTTATTTTTTATAAAGTTTATTTAAAAATAGAGGATTTTGTAGTGAAACTTTTTTTAATACAGCAAGCCAAATATTGGGCAACGTTTACAGTTTGACATCTGAGCAGATTGTGAGTCTTAGTTTCTGCCTTCCAAAAGAAGTTTGCTAATTTTGCCTCTTTTTCAGCAAAAAAATCCAATCTTATAATTATGTAAGTCTTGTCATAAAAGCATAATAACAGTTTCAAAAACATACTTGAAAGCTGAATAAAAACTGTGGGGTTTTGTGTTAATGATTGTCGATTAGCTTATTTAATGTAAAGAAATTATGCTTAATACAGTCTGATACAGGAGTGATCCTGTTTTGTGCTGGCCACAGATGTCCCCCAGATGAGCTGAGTGTACTGATTTATTTAGCATGTGAGGAAACCATCTAAAGTAGTATTGGGATAGAAACACCATTCTCTTTGGTCAGTTGGCGCTCTGTTGAAAAACATCAGTGTGGTCTTGTCTAAAATCACAGCAGTTCTGTTTACAGCTTTTCAACAAGAAATATTTCTATTGCTGCATTTCCTCAGGATGTCCAAGCTCCTCATCCTCAATGCTGGCTCTCTGGAGAAAGGAATTTGTTGATTGAAGCGAGGAGTGGCCATTCTGCCATGGGCATGAGGCTTTTTTTTGGTCTTTTTTTAACAGCTCAGTGAAGCAAGACGTGAAACTCAATTATTTAAAGAAGGACACGCTGTGTCTGCTGTGTTTTGCATGTGATATATGAACTATGATCCATATATCAGGAGCACCTAATTAGATATTCAAGATGGATCACACCTGGAAAGAGAAATATACTTTTAACCTAGTAAGGGGACTTTGTGCAGGTGGAAAGGCTGTGATTCATGATCTGAGATAGTTTTTCAGAGCTAATTAAATGCTACTGGTTCAATTACTTAAAATCTGATCATATATTACTGCTAGCTGAAAAGGAGTTAATGATGGCAAGACATTTTTCTTCCCATGGAAGATGTGACCTGAGCTATGAAATGATTTATTGTTGGTCATCACAAGAAAAACTTGGAATATATCCCATTATTCTTTCTTGCTTATTAGTAGGAAAATGATTCCTCTGAGCACATTTCTTAAATGGAGAGTGACTTTCTGCAGAGCTGTGCTGAGTAGTTGAGGGGTAAAGTGTGTTCTGGTGAACCACCAGCAGCCAGGAGATGTCACTGCAATTGCATGTCCTGAGGGACAGTGGGTTGGGGAAGTTTCCAGTGGTGCCATGTACAGAAGCTTTTGGCTTATTTTGGTAACAGCAGTGGCTGAGATGAATTCTATGTGGAGTCTTCCTTTTTCAGGGTTCTGCAGGGAACTCTCCTGCATTGAAGGGTTTGGTTTCAGGGGGGTAATTCCCATCCAAGGGCATTCTGCCTCCTTAATTTCATGTAATTTCCTGAGGGACAGCTGGATGTGCAAGTGGCACGGTGCCTGGATAAGCACATGAGAAGCTAAAGAACTTCCTAGATAATCCACAATTTTGGAATTGGGACAGAGGAAGGTTGATTGGTTCTGTTTCCTGAACATCAACTGTGAAGAAAAGGTAGATTTTAGTTTATTGTCTTTAAATCTGGGAGCTTTGCTGTTCACATTCAGCTGGTGGCTCAGTGCTACAGTAAGCTACTTATTTTTAGCACAATCTTTTATTCATGGGACATTTGCAAAATGTGCCTTTGAAAGCACCATCCATAGTGTGTTATTGTGAGCAAGACAAAACCAAAACTCAGCCATGTGGGACTTTTTAAATGCACTTTAAGTACAGAGTTACAAGCAGACATGGTGGGATGTTCTGAAATACCTGTCTGCATTTCCAGTGGTATAAATACATGGATGGATGGATTTAAGTCTGACTCGAGCTTCCTACCTGAGGTAGAAACATTCTGCTGTATAAAATCTGTGCTTGACCTGCTCTTGACAAAAGTGTAAGCGTAGCTTACAACTGAAATATTCATAAAGCAAACCTGCATTGATTCAGGCTTTCTTGGCTCTGACACAGGCTCCAGTACATTTTATGTGCAAGCTCCTAAGCTGTAGGACTTTCCCACGTGGTCATGTTTCTAAATGAAAAGTGTTTCATCTTTGAAAACAGCAGCAAGTTGGGTAAGTAGTGCTTTTATTACAGAACATGGCTACCTGCAAACTGGTGAAGTGTTACCAGACACCAGAAGTGTTCCTGCCTCTGACCCTGAGGGGCCTGAAGTGTGGTTGTAGATGGTGCTCACTGCCAGCTCACATATGTCTGTCCCTTGTCACGTGAAGTTTGGTCCCTCCCTTTGGCAGGCTGGTGGTGCTTATTTTGCAATTACTGCTGGGCTTGAAAATACGGAAATACTGAACAACTTCAGATTTCTTGCTGATGTTTCTCTTTTACTTCTAATTCTGCTTAGTATTGGATATTAAAAAGTCCAGGACCAGAGTCCAACTGAAGTGAGCCATCCAGTGTGAATTTAGTAATGCTTGAGCTGATTAAACTTTGGTTCTTGGGGAGGGGCAGGATGTTCAGTGGTGCTGTGGAGTTTGAACCATGTTTCTTGTGCTGTGTGTCTTGGTCTCTGATGAGACACTCCATTATGCAGTGCTACAGCCACAGGTGGCTGTCCTTGCCATTGGGCATTGCCTGTGTGTGTAATGGGCAGCTGGGCTGAGATTCTGGGACTTCATCCAGCATTCAGACTTTAAAACAAATTGTCTTGTCTTTCTCTTGATTGGAATACCATGCTTTTAAATTGTATTTGGAACTAGATGAGTCTGGGGGTGGAGGGGGGCGGTTTCTCAGCATTTGTTTTGCTTCATTTGAACAACAGTCCACAACTAAAACTGCAAAATCACTTAGGCTCTCATTAAACCCTTCTCTGAGAATGCTAATAAAGCATCGTGGTAGGGAAGAATGGCAGACATCCCACAGTTCCCTACTGCTTGTGGGTTCAAGTTTCTGTGAGAGCTGATGCTTTGAGGACTTGGTTGTTTGGTTTGTTTTCTTTTCAGGCTAGGAGAACATCAGCTTCTACAATACTGCCTTGCTAATGGAACCCCAGCATGAAGCCTCAGGGTTTGCTTGGTTTTGCACCATTCTCATCTCAAACCTCTGAGGCATTTTGGGCCTGGCATTCACACCTCGATAACCTGCTTTCATCAGCTTTTGGGGAGCTTTAGTTAAACTGTGAAACTGTTCCTTAGCTGTACGTGTTGACATTTCTTTGTGTGATTTCAGGTTTCTCAGTGAGGACCTGCTTATAATTGTCACAACAAGATGAAAAATCCCTCTTAGAGAGTGGTTATTAACAGATGGGAATCAGGGAGATGGTTGGAGCCTCAGTCACCAGCAGCTCTGTAGATCTTTGGTAAGAACCAAACAGTAAAAGGGGTAGCTGGGTGAGTCCCCATCACTGCAGGCCCAGTTAAATGCTGATAGGAGCCCATGACTGCCCAAGAAACCCTTACATACCAAAATCCAAACAATTATCTGGGAGCAACAGCAGGAAAACCTCTAGGGAAGGTGGGAGGCACTCAAGACAAGAAAACAGCTGTGGTTGATGGCACAGAGAAAGGTGGTTTGGTGAGCTGGGTAAATGGGAATCCCATCACATAGAATGGAGGTGGTCAGTGTTTTGAAGCTTGTAATGTTCCCTGAGGTGTCAGGGAGCATTTTGTCATGATCAATTATTTAGAAAGGGGTAAAACCCCTTCATGGAACATTAATATGAGGGAATAACCTGAACACAAATTACTGAACAAATTCCATAATTCCATTATTAACAGAAAAGCCGTGTTCTGGCCTCAGTTAAGACCTTTCAATGTCCCCTGTCACCTCTTGCTTGGCTCTCAGTTCCTCATCCCTGTACAACTACCTGTGCACCCAGGCCAAGAGCTGCCACCACAGCTGGCCACACAAAGAGCTGGCACACACCAGGGCCACTCCAGAGCTGCTGACTGCCAAGCCCAGCAGAGGTGACCCCTGGGCCTCCTCTTCAGTGACCATCTCCCTCAGCCTACCACCTCTTCATCCAGGAACCTGTAGGAACTCACCATGTCCAACACCACTGCTGCATTTGTTCAATACTGGCCTGGTTCCAAGGAACAGGTAACAAGGGACTGGAGACAGGAAATGGCCTCCAATTATGTCAGGGAAGGTTTTGATTAGATACTAGGAAGACTTTCTTCACAGGGTTGGAAAGGACTGGAAGACAGTGGTGGAGTCACCGTCCCTGGAAGTGGCAGCTGAGGACAGAGTTTAATGGTGAACATGGTTGTGATGTTGGGCTGATTGTTGAACTTGATGATCTTAAAGGACTTTTCCAGCCTCAGTGACCCTGTGATCCTAAGAAGTTGGAGGTGGAAGAGTTGGCCAGCAGATGAGCAGCACGAGTGAACAGCCCTCACTTGGCAGATGGTGTGTGCAGGAGTCAGTGTAGATGGGGGCAGCTGTACCTAAAACAACTCATAATGTCTTTATTTTCCTTTTATTTATTTTCAGGTATACACTTACACCATTTGTGAGATTAATGATCAGATGATGTCTTTGAGAAAAAAGACTATTCAGTGGGAGGAATCAACATTTGACCGACACTCAGGCTTATTACAGACTGGGGAGAAAGAGTGGTTTTCAGTGTTTCTGCTATTCTTTGATGCATTTAAGAATGTTTCCCCTTTATCAGTGGTTTCCTTCATTGGGCTTTTTGCAGAGAAGCATGGTAGTAGGAACAACATTTTCTGAAAAATGGAGAAACATGATTGTGAAAAAAGAAAATGTTTCCTTTAGCTTTTGCTGGCTCCTTGGGTTGTTTTTTTCACTTTGATACAGATGAACAATCACTAATGGCATTAAAGCTCCTCTGCTAAGTGGTACCCATTCAGGACAACCATATGGACACTCATGTTTGCAGGACAGAAATAAGGGTATAGTGGGTTTAGTTTCATATACAAATATAATGCAGTCCTAAAAGTACAGAATTTCCACCCCTTTTGAGACAAAAGTAAATCTAAGCCAGCTGTGACATTTAAGTACCAGTCGCAGTTTATAGGATGATTATATCTCAGAAACAAAGCTTAGTAGTTATCTCCTTAGAGCCCATCAGCCACAATAACACTACAATATATAGAATTTTCATCACCAGAAGAATAGCTACATACCAAAAATTACTTGGGGCAGTTTACTGCAGTAATGGCCACAGGGATGCACATGATGATGATTTTCATTTTGTGCTATGGTTTGTCTAAGGACGATGGTGAAAGAATTATACCTCCTAATGCTCCTTTCCAAGATGACAATGTTTTACTCATATTAAAGGTAGAGGAAAGAGATGAGCTGTGAGTGGTTGGATCTTGTGAAAAATGAAGTTTTAAATGTGTACTTCATTGTCTAAATGCTCACAGATGACTTGTCTTCCTATAATAACCTTAGAAAATGTGTTGGCAGCATATCACAATTAATAATCCATATTCATGTGCTACAGGCAGTCCAAAATTCCCCAGACATCTTTCTTACCCAAGCTTATAACCAGATTCAAATCAAATCCTACATTTGTGCCAAAAATTGAACGGCAGTCATCTCCCAGCAAATCATTTTACCTAACTGACTCAAGAGTCTTAAATTCCTGATTTCTCCCAAAGTGAAATCCACGTTAATCTCATATTAATGTATATATCCTTCAGTCACCTGCAGAAGAATCCCATAACCTTGCAGTAGGGATTGCACAGACAGTGAAAGGTGCTGTACACACGTAGCATTACTGTGGGTTTTCCTGGCCATCTAGATTGTGTAAGACCCTTTAACATTAATGGGGACAAGTTTCCTCTCTAGGGTGATGTTAAATTTCTCTTTGAGGGTTTTTTCTACCTCTTCATCTTCAAGAGTTACAAATTCCACCAGATCCATGTTTTCCTTGTAGTTGTACGTGGTCTCAGTGAGCGTCCACCCAATTAGCGCTCGGAATCCATCGGTAGTCTGGAGGGTGCAGATGGACTTCTTTGTGAAGAGGGAATCCGGAGAGGTCTGGAGGTATGTGCACTGGAAACGGAAATCTTCCACTGTCCGTGGCTCAAGGCTGAACATGTAAACCTTCCGACACTCCTTTTTCTCCAGCAGGTCAGAGTTGGAGAAGCTCTGGTTGGGGATGTATTGTTTCCGTCTCATTTTCTCCAGGTACCAGACGCCGTTTTTTTCCGTGAAGCGGAAGACACCGGGAGCCTGGGGCTGCTCTTTCCCCGACACGAGCTCCATGGGCTGCCACATCTGGTAGGACACCCCAAAGCCTCCATCCACGACGTAGGCTCTGCCATTGATGACGACCTTGACCACGAGGTGGGTCATGAGGGCGGCGTAGGCGTTCTGGTGGGGGTTGAACACGTAGGCTCCCAGGAAGCTGGTGTCGTACCCCAGCCCCTTCAGCACCCAGCCCAGCAGCTGGTTGTTTTCCATGCACCAGCCACCTCTCTTCCTCCTCACAATCTTGTTGTAAACGTGCTCCAACTCCAAAGTAA
Source organism: Dicaeum eximium (assembly GCA_013396995.1). Classification (NCBI taxonomy): domain Eukaryota; kingdom Metazoa; phylum Chordata; class Aves; order Passeriformes; family Dicaeidae; genus Dicaeum; species Dicaeum eximium. Next base: position 654,752 of record VWZP01010881.1, on the reverse strand, counting down.
TTTTCTCCCCGCAGTGAATGCTGAGGTTTTCAAAGGGAACGGCACGGATGTGGTGCTGGAATATATCGGTTAAGGTTTCCAAATCTTGTTTTTCAGTGGAGCCTTTATAGCCAGTTCTTGCAAAATACTCTTCAAGGTTCATCTCACCTGTAAAGGAAGGAATTGTGTTTTGGTTTCTTTACATCAGTGATTTATGATGCTGTGAAAAGCTGCCCTGGCTCTGCCAGCAAAGATTCTTTAATCTACTGAACCTCATCAGAACTGCTTTTAAAGGAAACAAGCATTCCTATCAAATGGCTCCCTGTGCAAAGAGCAGTGCACATGAGGGTTTGCTTTTGTCTTAGAGTCATCCCTCTGGCAAACAGCTGATGCCATTTCAGTTTCATGCAAGGCGGCTGCGAGGTGAGGATTTGCTGTATTTGCATTGTAACAGCAGGGTTGAGAAGAAATATAAGATCATGCTGGGCAGTGTGTACAAGCGTTCATGAGAAATGGCCTAAAGCCACTGCTCAGTGACAGGACTGTCACTGGGGGAGGCAGTGTCATCTGCCAGTGGGAGGGAGGACAGTCTGAGCCAGGATTCACATGTTCTTTTCATGAGTCTGCCACTGATGGATGTGACAGTAAACAAATCCCTCGTTCAGTAAACACTGCTCTTCCACCACTTACAAAAAGTTACCATGAAGAGTAAAGTGGCAAGCTTTATTCAGATAATTATAACTGAAAAAAATTGTGACTTTTGAAAGTCACAGACCACTGAGTCTTGTGACCACTGTGTCTGCTCTGAGTGATGTAGGAACTCATTTTGGTGTTGGAATAATGGATCTGAATGGAGGGAGGTGAGTGGCCTAAAAGACAAGGAGCACATCTCCAGTCCCTCCAGTGCCCTGTGTCTCACAGGCCACCCAGGAAATGAGCAGGGGCTGCTTTGCTCTCTCTGCTCCCAAACTTTCTCAAAACTCACCAATCCTTGAACTCAGCAATGAACTACTGAATGTTTACTGCAAACTAGACTTTCTCAAGATGATTCTCAGTGGCAGGTTCATTCTGTGCATATTCATGGTGTAGAGGCAGCTGTCCCAAGAGAATGGAGGGCACCAGCAGAAACTACATTACCTGCTACAGAGAGCAATTTAGCCTCCAGTGATATCTAAGTGTATTGTTGGAGGATATGTTTAATGTGATATTTGTTAGGTGTAACATAAAAGTCATGACACTTGTGATTTGCAGAATCTGAGTATATCTGATCCTATCACTTTGCCTGTGATTGCTAAATAGATCACACCAGTATAAAGCTGGTTCTCCAGTTTGTATTATTTGTAATTTCTTTCTGCAGTTCCATAATATGCTTGACCAGCATCAGATCTGGACTCCAGGAGATGAAAGCCACTGTTCTTTAGAAATGTGAGCAGACCCGATGAAAAGGCACATACTGAAAAGGTCCTCCCAAAATGTGGCTATGATTTGATGTAGAGAAAAACATTAGCAGAAGGATTTTAAAGGTGCAAATGAAGGTGTTCATACAAAAATATGCTTTACCAGGACTATACACAGTATCAGTAATTCCACTGCTGAAAATGTGTTATTTCCTTTATCCTAATACATCAGCACATGGACTTTCTGGGTTGCACAACCCAGAGCCTGTAATTTTCTTAAAGTTGTTTTTAAAGAGCTGTAATTTTATTCCCTTAAAGCAGAATCTGTTGATTATTAGTCTGAACTTTTGTTTCCTTTGCCCTTGCAATACTTTTAAATAAATGTAAGTATCTAAAAGCATGACTTCCAATGAGAAGTAGCAGTTCTAAATTTCTATCTACTATTGTACCTAAACAAAAGAATCTATTTTATAGTGAAGTGAAGCTTTTCCTGAAGAGTGAAAGGTAGAATTGAAATTGCACATGGCTGTTTTGCCCTCTTTAACAGCCCCTGTTTAGCAGGTGATATTTTAGCTCTATATCCACACATTTTTAGAACATTTTTCCTAGAGGATGTTGCTTACGTTATTGTCCATGACCTTTACCATGAAAAAGAAACCAGGGGATTTGTATCTTTCTTTGGAGGGGATTTTAAAGAAAATAAACTTACCTCTTATGAGATGCCTTTTTATTTATTGAGGTATTCAGTTTCTGGGTGGTTTATTACAGGGGCAGCAGTCACTGAAGCCAGGAGTGGATACAGATTGTGAGGGTTGTCTTTCTAAGCTCTGCTGGCCCTCGCTCCTGAATCTTAAATTCCAAGAAAGGGCAGAGTCCACCCAAAATGAATTCACATTTTTGGACTTTGCTGATCCGTGAGCAAATTAAACTTTGTTTCTTCCTATTAGCAGATGTTTATGCCTTCCCCTAGTTAAGACCAGAATGAACTTGTTTTCTATATAAAATAATTACAGTAGGCAGTTGCAAATGGTGTTGTAACTTTGAAAAATTAAATATTGTTATTTTGCAAACCAGCACTTTGCAGTGGAGGAGGTTCATCAGTGCCCTGATGGGTACTCTGAGGTGCCAAGGTGTTGCAGGCTGTGTGTCCCTGAGCTCCATGCATGCACAAATGACCCTTCTTTGCCTACACAGGAACTTTTCCAATCTGTTCAACTCCTCAGCTGCAGCAGGGAGTTACTGTGGAGCTGCCACACCTAATGAATGCCATGGCAAATATTTACTTGCATGATGTAATGCATTTCTGCTCCAAAACTGGCCTGCTTCATCCTCAAAGCGTTGCAGTGCTGTTTATTTAATTCTCCCCCAGTCAAGCCTGTCTCCCCTTCATGGGATGGAGGTGGAATGTCAGAGGAGCCCTCTGGGAAAGGCACAAAGCACATCAGACTGCAGCTGGGGAAGCACCTGAGTTTTAGGCACGTCAGGTGCCCCACAGGTCTGTGTGGTTGACTAAAACAAGCAGCAAAGTCTTTTTCCTTGGCTGATGTTCTTCTGTGGGCCTGTTTCATGGCTCATCCTGTACAGTACCACAGGTATCATCAGGGAAAAGGCTTCTGAGCTATGGATATCTTGCTGTGAATCCACACTGGTGGCATGTCCTCACTTCCCAGGGCTTTCTTTTGTGCCTTTCTTTTGTGCAGAATACTGTTTGTTATAAATACAAAGACTTTTATCTATAATGCTGTCATGTCCTCTTGATATCACATGGAGGCTTGGGCCCAAAAGTTTAGATTATAGTTTGCAAAGATTGATCTAACTTTTTTTCCAGTTGTGATACCAAAAGCCTGATTTTTAACAACTGTTGAATCATCTCATCTTCTACAAATTTTATTTTGAATTTAGAGGCACAGACTCAGAAAAAGTGGGTACTCAAAATTAGAGATTTTTGGGGGGGTTTAGGTACCCTTAGATAAATATCTTATTTTAAGTCAATTTCTGAAAAGAGAGCAGGACTTAAGTCTTTCAGCTTTTCATAAGCTAATCAGCACCTAATGATGGCTTGTTTTGAGAAAGTCTTGAACTTTCTTTTTTTCTATAGCATTTAAAAGTCATATTGAGGTCAACTTTAAGACTGTCAAAGTGAATAATTTGTAAAAGTCACTGAGAAGATTGGAAATAATGCAAAAAAAGGTTACAGGTCTTTTGTGTAAAATGGTAACACAACCTCTCCTTCTGCATCATTTTGGTCTCATTTGACACAAAATATATCTGCAATAAAATGAGTTCTTGAGAAGGTGAACAAAAAGTTAAGGAGTCAAAAAAGAGATTCCGTATGAGCAAAACAGAGCTAGTAACATGTCTTGGTTTCTAAAGACGGAGAGGTTTAATAAAAAATATGCAACTGATATATGCAGTTAATTAGCAATGTGCTAGAATTTACCAAGCTTTGTGACTAGCTCTAGTTAAAAATTAGATTATTGTAATTAATGTTAATTTTAGAATTTTCCTCTTGGCTATTTAAAGATCCATCTAGCTCAGTGTTACAGTTAAATCTTATCCACTAAATTAGGCGGCAAGCCACGAACATTTACTGGTACAAGTTTGTTCTCTAGCACTATACTGAATTTATCTTCCAGCATCTTCTCAACCTCTTCATCTGTAAGGGTTGTGATATTCACCAGGTCCATGTCCTCTGTGTGCTTGTACTTCATCTCAGTGAGGGTCCATCCAACCAAGGCAAGGACCCCATCGGTGGTTTGGAGACTGCAGATTGACTTTTTCCGGAGGATGTTATCTGGGGACACCTGGAGGTACGCGTTGAGCTCCTGGAAGTCATCTATATGCCGTGGCTCCAGAGTAAATCTGTATATTTTTCGGATATTCCCCAGTTCTGGAGTATCAGGGAAGTCACTATTGCTATGCTCAGGAATATAATGCTTCCTTTTGACTTTCTCAAAGTACCAGGTGCCGTCATCTTCCATGAAGTGGAAAATGCCAGGGACCTGGGGTTGGTCCTTCCCAGAAATCAGCATCAGTGGCTGCCACATCTGGTAGACACCACCAAATCCAGCATCTACTATGTAGCAATCTCCCTTGATCACCACCTTCAGCATGATATGGTTTATCTCAGCACTGTATCCCTTCTCTGCTGGCTCATAGCTGTTGGCACCAAGAATACAGACGTCATACCCTAATTCTTGCAAGGCCCAGAAGAGGAGGTAGTTGGTTTCCAGGCACCATCCACCACGTTTCTTTCTCACAATCTTATTGTAAATAGACTGCAAATCCAGTTCGATGGCCTCCCCGCAGTGCATGCTGAGGTTCTCAAAAGGAATGGTCTGGATGTGATGCTGGAATACGGCTGTCAGGGTTTGCAAGTCTGCATCCTTATGGGGCTTGTTGTAAGATATTCTTCCAAAATACTCCTGAATGTTCATTTTGCCTGTGGGAGCAGAAAAGTAGCCAGTTACTGCTGTGCAGCTGTCAAGGGGTTCACTCCTGTTTCTCTAGCACAGGTTAACCCGCCTGCAAATGTAGTCTGGGCCATTTTATTGAGGATCTAAAAGTATTTTAAGTATTTATTTAAAAAGAGAGAAGGACAGGAGCAGGTGGCAATAATGCTTTCCCTTTCTCAGGGGCTGCCTTCAAACCAGGTTTTTCCCATGGGAAGACACAGCACATGCCATAACAGAATCTCTGGCCACAGAGGAGGATCCCACATGACAAAAGCTTTAAAAAATCAACAACAGGTTTGCAGAAAATCTGCCACACCATACCAGCATAAAAGTCCCAGCAAGATCTTACTGTTTCTTTTACCGTACCAGGTAAGCAATTCTTTCTTTATCCCACAGGTAATTTAACTGGAAGGTTTTGCATTCATGGATTCAGTTAACTGGGATTAATATCTCAGTGTGTCACCATTTCAGACAGGTTTCCATGTGAAGTAGATCGTTGTTTTCTTAATCTCTTAAATTTCCCTGGGGAGTTTAGATAGGTCTTTGACTGTGAAAAGAAGGGACTTTAATTTTTCTAACCTAAGGATCAAAGGAATTGATCTAAAAGTACACACAAGGCAATTCATAATCTTTTCGTTTCTTTGACCATCTTTTACAAACTAAAGGCTCTAGTTTCAGATCAAATTATTGGAAATATTTTGTGTCCTTCTGTCTGTATCTCTGATCCCCTTTCATTAGCAGAAAGACACTGTCATTGGGAATGGTTGTGTGGCCAAGATACAAAAGGTTCCCTGTAAGACTTCTAATTCAGTGACTCATCTTCTCTCTGCAAGGATTTATTTTGCCTTTAGTTTAGATTTAATTTGGCTTTTTTCCATGCAAGGATATTTGTTGTTCAGAACAATTCACAATCTGTTAAGGGCTGTGTTCATTTCCAAAAGTCTAAAGATTTCTTGCTTCCTTCAACTAGTTGAATGTTCCCTGGGAGGATTTTCCAAAAAACTTTTGATGTGGATGAAATGGGAGAAACTCCCTTCCACTAAATATTCTCAGCTTTGGTCCAACTGTTTCCCCCCAGCAGTTTGACCCCATGTCCATGCCAGAAGCTTGTGAAAATCCCACCTCAAATCCATAGGAGGAAGTGCCCCCACCCCAGCAGCAGCACATCCAATGCCTTAATCTCTAGACTTTAACCCTGGTCTTGATGCCAGCAGCACAACTCACATGACTTAGTTGTATTGCTCCTGATCTGCACTAGTACCAACATTCAGACTGGCTAATGCAAACCCACAGGAAAATGTGATAGAATAGAGGATTATCCCAATAAGGGAATAAGAAATAAACATTTTCACTTCAAAAGGACCCAAAGAGTCTACATGAAAAAGCAGTAATGTCTCTTTGATACTGCGTTTTATGATTTTTTTTCCATCAATATTTTAGGACAAGGGCACTCATCTCTGGCAGGATCTCCTTGGAAACACTTGTAGAAAGCCATTTCCTTCCCAAAACACACAGCACACGTGTTCACTGGCAGGCTCATCCTGTGGTCTTCTGCCTCATTTTGCTTTCTATTCCCACTTTCAGCAATTTTGCATAGGAAGATAGAAACATCTTTACCCCATGAGGGTGTTGAGCTGAACTTCTGTAACCAGCAGGAGTCCAGAGGAGTGCATCAGGTCGGGTGGGTCTGACATGCTTGGATTTTGCCTTCAAGCAAAACCAGATCAGTCCCTGCCCTGGGTCAGCAGCAGAAGGCCTGATGCCCCCCTTTTAACCCATCTCCTGGGTCTGGGTGTCCCCATTACATGGGGAAAGCACAGGATAAAACCAGCACCCCTCATCCAGCCATGGAGAGCCCCCATGGGGCGCTGGCAATGAGGCTTTGGGAAAATATATTGGGAAAGCGTTTTGGGAAATTCCCTGCCCGTGCCTTGGTTTCCCCAGCTGCCCCTTCTGACCTCATCAATTAAAGTCTGCTTCAGAGACAGCCTTGAGGTGGCTGACAAAATGTGTTCTGATCTCAATGAATACTTAAAGAGGTTTAAGTACAATAAAGCTGCACTACAACCTCATTGACATTAGGGAGCATCCACATAAATCAGCGTTTACTCCCTCGCCTTCCTGGCAGCAGATTTTTCCTTGGCACAGCCATTCCTGCTGTGTGAGCCATGCTGCTGCAGCAGTGAGCAACCCCTCTCCCGGGGGACAGTCTGCATTCCAAAACTCAGCTGCCAAATACCCCGAGCCTCAGTCCGGATCTCAGCCTTGTTTGCTTCTGCCCCTGCAGCAGCTGAGCTTTACTCAGCACTTCTGCAGCTTCGTGGGCTCTGAGATTCAGATGTTAGTCCTGCCTGTCTGCACATGTCCCTCGGGATCGCTGGGTTCCTTTGTAATTAGGCTAAATGTTAGGATCAGTTCTTCTCTGCTAAAAATCAGGAGGGACTTCCAAGGCTGGATCTTCTTGCACATGCCTCCACTGTTTGTTTGATTCTAAGTTACACTGTGAGTCAATAGCTGTATTGTTCATACACTGCCTCAAAATAAAGGGTTAGTTTAACTCTCAAACACTCGATGTTGCACTTGGAAAACGCCCTCGCAATGCTCACTCACCATCAGCCCTGGGGTTCCTGTAGGGTTCCTGTAGTTTGTGCTTTGCTAATACACCTGCAATGCTGTGCACAGGGTAGCAGACTCACAGGGCTGGGCTTCCCCACCGGGGCTGACCCAGAGCTGCAGGACGGAGTTAAAGATCAGGCATGCAGCGCTTACCTCGCAGGCAGTCAGCTCAGCCTTTCCAGCCTGGGCTGTTCCAAAGTTCCCAGGAAGAGCTGCACTGGCAGCTGCTGCTCTTAAAGGTCCAGGCTGCCTTTACTGCTTGCCAGGGACAGCCTTATCCTCCAGCAGAGCAGCCAAAGAGCAGAGAGAGTTTCTTCTTTTATAGCAGTTTATATTCTGATGATTTTATTGTTTTATTTGTATTGGTATATGTGTGGAAATCCCTGTCGTGCAATTTGTTGTGTTAGGTGCTGCACGGAGAGCCTGAAAATGATCCAGTCCCCAAACTGCCTATAGTACTGAGGAGATTTTTACCTTCCACGTCACTGAATGACAGCTGAAGCCCTGCAGGAGTGCAAAGCATGGATATCATGAGCAACTTCTGTAAGTGGTTATAATCTATAAACCCATCCTCAACCCTGCAGGTCACCCAGGGGCTTCCGTGTCTGGAGCACCTTGCTGGGTGCTCCCATGCTAAAGCAGCAAAGCACTCGTGCAAAAAATGATGCAGATTTTACATTGTTGACACTGATGTGGTCTGGAGCCCTGTAGGAAGTGACTTACAATAGGCAGAGACTAATCCAGGGCAGGAAATCGCTGATTTATTGGTGAGGATGGCAACTGTTGAACTAATCACACCACACTGAGCTATTCCTCGAGCTGACACCAGCCCCCACGAAGCAACAAGGTCAGATTTGCCAAGTCACGTAGTTGTCTAAATTCCCCTGGGTTCAAAGAGAAGCCCTGTCCTTCAAAAGGGAAAAGATGCTGCTCCCAGAGAACTCTGAGCTCCATTAACCTGCTGTGCCTTTAAGTATTTGCCTCCAAAGTCGGTGATAAGGAAAAAGCGACCTAGTGCAATCTGCAATCTGAAATGAAAACCTCTGTTTTTTCTCTATTTCTCCCTTCTAACAGCAGGTTTCCCGTACTGCTGAGCAGAGCTCTGTGCCCCTGTGGGCAGGCAGGAGGCTGAGCTGAGCCATGCAGGGGCAGCACCCGGGCAGCGCTGGGCATGGGCTCCGGAGCATGAGTCAGCAGAGAGAAAAAGCCTTTCCCTGTCTACTCTGACCTTAAAGGGGATTTTACGGCTCTGGACTCGTTCCCCTGAGCCTATGGAACAGCACAAAGTGCAGGAAACACCCTGACACGGGGAGAGAGGAGTGGGCAGAGCCCTCTTTAGGGCTTTCCCATGTTTGTTCCCACAAAGGATGGAGTTCCTTGGCTCTGCATGGGTCTTCTCCTGCCCCACACCTTAGCAAGGCCCGCCTGGACTTTTACCTGCATCCCAATGTCCCTGCTGTCCCACTGAGTTTAGCTCCTTTAGCTCTCCCATTGATTTGGGGGCCACAGAAAAACACAGACCATAAGCAAGCCAGATCCTGGGACAATTTCCTCTGATCATTTGTGTTGCAAGCTGCTGGTCCACACCACAAGAAGCCTCTCTTTCTTTTACAACCACATTTCATTTCCTTATAAAATGGGAGGGCCTCATGTGCTATAAAGAACTATTGCAGCCCTGCAGCCAAGCACATGTAAGTGCATTTGACTCTGGGAAGACAGGGATTTCAGGAGCTTGCTGTGTCTCTAAGAAATACATTTGAATATGCAGAATAGCAGCTTTTATTAAATCTAAACTGCTGGTTCTAGAAAGGTGAATATCTTTCACACATAACAAGTGAAAAAGGTTTAGTGAGTTACTGTGTTTTTAAAAGCCTTAGTGGAAAATATTAGCACATACAAATAATCAGGACAACTTCAGTGATAAATGACATTTATTTTTTAATTTGGGAATACATGCTGTAATTTGGGAGAGGGGGAGGAATCTGAATAATTCTAGTTCACAGTGCTTGATTTTTTTTTATTAGCAATTCACTAATATAATTTGTTTGCTAGCAAACAAAACACTCAGGAAATACTTTCAGTTCAAATAAATATTGCTCTTTGGTTATGTCACTGAGAGAGCAGGCGCTGTGCAAAGTCTGAAACAACACACAATTGTCACTAACATTTCTTATCATCAGTCCTAAGTCATAAATAACCTGTCCTCAAGTACTCACATGGTGAGTTTGCACAGGAGTGGGACTGCCTGAAAGCCACATGAGAAGTTGTTGTCGATGTGAGAGCAAAAAGAACAGGCTTATGGCTTAACTGCAGAAACTCCGCACAGGATGTCTTTGCTTTTTTGGCTATTACACTCCCAAAATAATACAGTCTTCATTTAAGAGGCAGGTATGATTTTCCCCAGGTGCCAGCACCAGCTAATAAAGACAAAGACATACAGCTCCATCATTCTGCCCAGCTACACTGGGTATGTTTAGAAAAGCTTTTAAGAGGTGAAAGGAGTAGGAAATGGGCTGAGTCTGCTTCCCACTAAGCACAAACAGAAGGGCAATGATTTGATTGAGCTAGGCAGAAATTACTTGTACCCAACTGAAAAAGAAATGCAGGAATAGTTGTGAAAATCCATTTATTTTCCAGATTCATGCTAGAATGTTCTGCCTTACACTGGTGTAGATGGAAGGAGAAAGATTAACCTCTGGATGCTTGTCAAAAAGAGAGGGAAGAATTGCCTGTAATGCCACCGAATTGAATTGCAATTCAGGTAGTGACTTTGAAAAACTTGTTCTTATTGACAGGTACAAATTTCTTCTCTAGTGTTAAATTGAATTTCTCCTTCAGTGTTTTCTCTAGTTCTTCATCTGCAAGGATTCTGGTTTCCACAAGATCCATATTGTCCCTATAATTGTACTTTATCTCAGTGAG